>CANXYC010313954.1:0-21313 GCA_948193065.1 Aleurites moluccanus | reverse complement strand
ATTATGTAAATTCCAAACCTAAAGTATTTGTAAATAATGTACATAATAGAGGTTTCATGGTACTGTAACTAAGTTTGGCATATATGTATATGTTTGTTGCATCCTTTTATATAAGTTGCATTTTGGAGATATAAATATATATTTGAGATTGTGATCTGTTGATAGATTGTTGAGATTGTGTTGTTGTGAAGATCCAGAGGGATCCTTGTTATTGAGATAGAAGTGGAAGTATATAGTTGAAGTGTTTATTTGTGTTTTTAGCAGTTGGGCATGCTCCTTTTACAAAGGAGATGCTGCCCAATTTTTCATAAGATGTTTAAGCCATTTTGAGCTTATTAGTGTATTGCATGCCATATAGTATAGTTTTATGGGTTCTTCGCGGTACTGGTAGCATAAGCATCACCCGTATCCTAGGACCGTCATAGCTCCTAAGTTGGGCTGTGACAGGAGACCATTAATAAAGGAAATGAAAGAAGTATTAGATATGGGAATTAGATTGGAGATGTATACGCAGGATCGAAACCATGCTCTAATAGCTCAATTTGAAATCAAACCATTATTGATTGAAAAAATTAAAGCAGCATCGGATCGAGATCCATAGATGGTAAAGCTAAAAGAAGATGTGCAAACAGGGAGAACTTCTGATTTTACAGTAGATAATGGTTTACTAAAATGTGGGCAATGGTTATGTGTACCAGATATAAATGAGTTATAGGAGCGAATTATGAAAGAAATACATTTTGCACCTTATAATGTTCATTCCGGAGTGACCAAAATGTTTCATAATTTGAAGATATGTTACTAGTGGCCTAATATAAAACGGGATGTGGCTAACTTCATATCAACTTGTCTAGCATATCAACAGGTGAAATTCGAGCATTAGAAATAATCAGGATTGCTTTAAGAAATTGAATTACCTAAATGAAAATGGGATCAGGTGACAATAGATTTCGTAGTGGAGTTACCGAAGAAACAACATGGCTATTATTCCATTTGGGTGATTGTGGACCATCAAACAAAATTTGCTCATTTTCTTGAAGTGAAGACAACTTATTCAGCTGCTCAATATGCCCAATTATACATTGATAAGATAGTAAGGCTATATGAAGTAACATTGGTTATCATATCTGATTGAGGCATACAGTTTACTATGTGATTTTGTCATAAGTTTCAAGAAGCTCTAGGTACTCAATTGTATTCTAGTACAATCTTTCATCCACAGACCGATAGGCAAACAGAGCGTACTATTTAGACTTTTGAAGATATGTTATGGTTGTGTGTACTTGACTTTTTAGGCAACTGGGATCAGTATTTGCCATTGATTGAATTTGCCTATAACAATAGTTATCATTCTTCCATTGACATGGCACCATATGAGGCATTATATGGTAGAAAATGCAGATCACCAATTTATTGGGTTGAACAGGGAGAGAAATAATTAGAAGGCTGGAGTTGATTAGGGAAACAATGGAGAAAGTTTCCATTATAAAAGAAAGAATGAAAACAGTTTCTAGCCGACAAAAGAGTTATACAGATCCGAAGCGCAAAGATGTTCAATTTGCTTTGGGTGATCATGTCTTTCTTAAGATCTCTCCAATGAGGGGCATAATATGATTCGGTAAGAAGGAAAATCTATCACCATGTTATATTGGGCCATTTAAAATTCTAGATAGAGTTGGCAATGTTTCTTATCTACTGGAACTTCTACCACAACTCAGTCATGTGCATCATGTGTGCCGCATATCCATGCTTCGCAAATATGTTCAGGATCTATCACACGTGCTTCAAACACAAGCCATTGAAGTAGATGAAGACCTAACTTATGAAGAGACACCAGTTAAGATCGTTGATCGACAAGTTAGGCAACTTCAGAATAAAGTCATTCCAATGGTTAAAGTCCTATAGAAAAATCATTTGATCGATGAGTGTATGTGGGAAAGCAAGCACGATATAAGGACTAGATATCCCCAACTGTTTCACGAGTAACGTATGTTAGTTAAAAATTTAAGGATGAATTTTTTTGAAGGGGTTAAAGTGTAACATTCTGAATTTTTCAAGAATTACATATAGGATCCTAGAATTAGTATAATTGACTTTATAGTACCTAATTAGACAGTTAAAATGTAAAATAATAATTTAAAACTAAAAATTCAAATTTTATACATAAAATACATAATTAAACATAAAATTTCACCAAATAACTTATAGAACCTAAAATTTATATGAAATGGGAAATATGAAAGATAGTAGTATTAAAAGTGAGATCTAAAGTCAAAGTAAAAATATTACAAGTTTTGGGGTCAATTTGTAAATAATGAAAATTGAGGGGCTAAATTATAAATACCAAAAATTCATAAATATCCAATAATTTTTACATAATTCTAAAATAGCTAAAAAAATCATCTTCTTCTTCTCTAAAGAGGCCAAACCCTTCTTCCCATTCTCCCACCTCCATTTTTCTCTTCTTCATCTAAATTACATCAAACTTAATCCTAATTAATTCTACACCCTAAATTAAGCCTAAACACGTAAAAGCTATCAAAATAACTACTAAAAATCTAAAAGAAACTCCAAATTTTTCAAAGGAGCTAAGTTGAGAAATTGAAGAATTTGAGGTAAATGATCCATTTCTTGCTTTCTATCTATTAAATATGATTAGTATAATTGATATAGATGATTATTTATAGAAATAAAATCATATTAATAGTTATGGAAAATTTAAGCTTGAATTAGGGATTATGTGAAAAATCAAAATTTCAAATAGTTGAGTTTAATTTTAAATAAGCTCAGAATATGTCTTTCTACTTCAAAGTGAGTTTAAAATATATGAAATTTGTGTTGTAGAAGCAAGGAATAAAGGAAAAGATGATGATGGTGGTGGTGAAGAACAAATTTGTCCAATGTGAGAATTTGTACAATTGAAGTATTTTAATCCAACCAAGTGTAGAGGTGAGTTATGAATGTATTATTATGCATAAAAATCACCATATTTGAAATTATGAAAATCCCTACCTATTTCCCACATGTTGGCCGAATTATCCAAATGGATTTTTCCTTGGGTTTTGCTTGTTTTTCATGCCATATTTTAGCCTATTCACTTGGTATTTGAATGAGTTTGACCCTTGATTGTTTCATTGTGATTGTGTTCTTGTTGAATGATTGAATTAGCCTAGTTAACATTGCCTAAAAACCTTATATTATGGTTTTTAAAATAATGCACATTAAGTGTTTGATAAAATGCCTCAATGAAACCAACATTCAATCCACCAAATGTATTGCTTTGAAATATTCACCATTTGACATATTAAGACCTATGAAACCTAAACCTAGCTTAACCCTTTGATATTGATCCTATTTCATGTGAAAATTTCCTATTTGATTGATATAGCATTATTATTAACATGCTTTACAATTACTAAACTTGTTCATTGAATAATTGATTGACTAGATATGGTTCTTCCTATAACATTGACATTGATATTGAGCCTAATTGTATCCATAACCACTATTGTATTGAATATTTGATAACATGATAAAACTACCTTCTAATAGGGTAGTGGGTGAGAACGATCGGCAATGTGTACATCGACTATTTCATTACCCTAGCTAGGAAGGGTTAAGTCCTAATTATAAGATTTGATCAACTTTATGTCATTTTACAAGTTTAAGCTACTAAGAATAATGAGATTTATACCAGCATGAGGCTCTATATTTTCCTTTCTTGTTCACTTGTTACCTATTACACTTTGTGTAAGCATTTGGTGGATTATATATTATTTACCTAGCCTTTAATGCATAATAATATATTTATAGCTAACTGAGTAGTAATACTTACCTCTTAGTGGTTTAAAATTTCAGGTCAGAAGTAGATAATAGTGATTCTTAAGGTCTCCTTCTTTTTCAGTGGAACTGATATCTTTTTTCTATGTAATTTCTTAATCATGTTGTAATTTGTAACTTCTTAGTAGCTCCATGGTTTAGCTATACTAGATGTTAGTATATTTATATGTAATATGTAACTAAATTACTTACTTAATATTTTGGAAATTTAGGAAACATTAATTGTGATAATGTTGCTAATGTGAGATGGAATCTATATAAATGTATGAGAATTATGTGCTGAAATTGAGACAGAGATTGAACATGATAAAAGTCAGTAAATGAGTTTATAACAGGGATTATACAGATATTGATTTTGTAAGAGGGTCCTATACCCTAGAACCGTCATGCTCCATTTTTGAGACATGACAACGTGATAATGGAATTAATGCTCTGTTGTTTAAACTTGTTGATGAAATCATCGTCCTTAGCATCTGCCTCAGCATCATCGGCCTCTATCATTTTATTACTCTTTCCTTCTCTCACAGTCGTTGGCCGACAAGATTCCACAAGGTCTCTTAGAAACCTTTGCAACTACCGTAGCCGTCACCATCGCTGTTGCTAGGTCAAGATCTCTTGGAAACCTCTGCAACTACTGTAGCAATCACCAGCGTTGTTGCTATGTTGGAATCTCTGCTGGTGCTGGATTGGGCTCTGTTGTCACTGTTGTTGCCTCGAAACTAGTTCAGTCGCCGCTGTTCTTGTTGTTGCAGCTGGGTTTTGCCGGGTATAAATGTTCTTATATGTTTTTTTTTCTTTAATTTTTCATAAATTAGTCTGAGAATTTGTTGGGTTCATCTCCTTTAGCTCGATAGTTTCTCCAGGTTTAGTTGAAGGATATTCCATTTCACGTTCACCAAAACTATCATAAATTTATTTGCATTTGGTGTGCTTCATCAACAAAAGTAGAAAATCTTGCATCAATATCCAGTGATTTTTGCATTATCCCCTTAAAAGCCTAAATGTTAATAGGAGAATCGGAAATTAAAAGGTCAGCAGTGTCTGATATCAAACTTTCTCAGTCACAATTTGTAGATTCCTTATTCTAAGATGATACAACAAAGAAGTAATTTAATGGCAAAACAAAAGGCAATAATTATTTAGCCCAAAAGCAATTAAATATTAAGAAAATTTAATCACAAAAAAAAAAAAAAAAAAAAAAAATTAACATCGATTTAAGTTATTTGCAAAAAAGAAAAGGATAAATGTATAGTAAGTTATACGTTTTTAGCAGAATGAGTAACTTTGGTGGGAAATTTTTTATTGATGAATAGAATTTAACCCAAAATAAATACATAAATTCTCCTACATTGAACACCAAAAGAAACAAGGAATAAATTTTGTAGAAGTTAAAATATGTATTACGCACACTGCATAATTGCTAGCAAATGAGAAACTTTTTATTTTTCATAGAAAATTTATGAAGTAAGATCTCAAACAAGAGGAAATAGTTTAAATTCCAAGTTTCATTCTTTTAGAAGTTGAAGAAACTTTGAGGATTTATAGATAATTGAATAAACACTATACATGCATAACACACACACACAACTTGAAAAAAGGGGAATCCAAAACCCATAAAGCAAAAAATTAAGCTTGAACTACAGATCTGTACCGTTTTGAATTGAAATTCACATATTAAGAAGCCAACAATAATGTGCCTAATTAACAGGTGGAGGAGATGGAGTTACTGGAGGTGGAGGGCAACAGGGGTAGCAGTAGAGCTGGAGAGAAAGAGAATAAGGAGAAACATGGGAAGAGAAGCTAAACGTGTGATTAAAAGGGCTGAGAAAAATAAATTTAGGCTGACATGATTTATTTTTAAATTTAAAATAGTTGATGTGGCGTCCACATTTGTTTGCTATTAGGATATTAGACGGAAAATGAAGTTAGGGACTTTCATGAAACAAGTGATATAACAGTAAGGATATTTTGTATTATTATATCATAAATAATATATAATATTTTGTATCAGGCACATCCAGATTTATGCAAAGAAAAAAAAATTAGAGTCAAAACACCTCAAATGAAGATGCATGTAATGTAAACTAAAAATAATTTTAGATTTTAGAAAAAAAAAAAAGATTTTCTGAAACAGGTAAATAAAAAAAATTAAGCCAAATTCTCTAACAAGAAAAAAAAAATACAACTAAAAAATGTAATAACATTAATAATTATAATATTTTGTCTGAAGCACAACATCCACGTTTAAGCAACAAAAATAAAATAAAATAAAGGTAAAACATCTCAAATGAATACACATATAAGTAAAAATAATTTTCTTTTCTAGAAAAAATTATTTTCTCAAACAGGTAAATGAAAGGAAGTGCAACTACATTGTCTAACAGAGAAAGAAGACATGCAACTAAAAAGCAACATACAATAAAGAAAATCACTAAACGGACAAATTCAAAATACCAAATCCTTCTACCAAAAGACTAAAAATGGAACAACATGATAAACGAAATCCAAAATAACAAATTTCTCCTCTAGCAACAAAAAATAAAACCAGAACAATATCCAAATCTACTAAGAAAAAAAAAAGCATAGTTAAATGATCTCAATAAAACACTCATGTAGGAAGGCGATGATACGGGAACAAATCTTTTCTACCCACAACTTTGACATTTCTACAAAGAAAATAAAATAAAAAATAAAAAATTGGTCAACCATGAAAATTACATTTTGGGAAAAAATTTAAAAATAGTGCGACTACAATCTATAATATGGAAAGAGCACATGCACTTGTATAAAAAAAAAAGGAATCGCAAATCGAGCAAACATGTAATACTTTAGGCAATCCTATCTTATATGCATGATATAGTTCTCAATTTATGATTTGAAATTATTAAAATAACTAGAAATAATTATAGAGACACAGTTAGAATGCAAATGAGATATTTTTCGAAAATCGTCGGTGTCGAAAACACTGCTGAGAAAATAGCAGTCTGGTCAACAGATGAATTTCTGATTCTGACTATGGGATAAAGGACCATATATATGCATGTGTAATTATGGTAAAAAGAAAGAGGTGAAAAATATTTAGGAATACTGAAAAAGTAAGTGATAGCAAAATTATAAATAAATGGAACTTTGAAGGATATAGTGGAAAGTGATTTGTCTGAGTTTCAGAATGACTCTGAAACTATTTTTATAAATAAGTATAAATAAAAATAAGCGTTTTGAATCCCTACTTTGAAATCTAATTCTCAACAGAATTATCAAAATAAATTACATAAGAAGTTGGGGCCAAAGTATAATTACTTAATAGTTTAAGGACCAAAATAAAATTTACCATTATGACTTAATATTTAAGAATGCCTTAGCCAAAATTTGCTCATTTTCTTCTTCCTTCTTCCATATATGGTCGAACCATCTCCCATCATTGTCTCCACCATTTTTAAGCAATTTCCTTAAAGAAAAACCATAGAAAACTTGAATTCAACCTTGCTTCTTCCATTTCCAAGCCATTTCTCACTTGAAATCACAAAGTAAATCAAGGAGAAATAGAAAGAAGGATTTGCGTGGGTCATCTATATAAGGTAACAAGTTAATTTGTTTGATTTTATGGTTAGTTTAGATGATTTAGATGATGAATTAGATGAGTTTTGTGTTTGATTGCATCAATTGATGCATTTGAGCACTTTTCCCTCATTTTCAAACCCTAAGTGAAGTTGTTTGATTTATCTATGTGGTTTAGTATTGGTTTATATTATTTAAGCTTAGAATATGTTAATTGGAGACTAATGGATAATTAATTTGTGGTTAATTTATTATAGAAAATCAAGATTATCAAAGTTGTCATTTTTGCCTCCTTTGAAGCAATAGGTGGAAAATCAAATTTTCAAGGCAATTTGGAGTTCTAGGTGAGTTTAATATGCATCAAATTAATTATCTAATATGTTGGTATGTTGATTGGAATCCTCCAATTTTTCTTCACTTTTGGCCGAACCACATTATATTATTCATGCCTTTGTTTTTGCTTTGTTTTTGCTTTGAATTCCTAAGCCTAATTGATTCTTTAAATGATGTTTAATATTATATATCTATTGCCTATTGTGCACCTTGATTGTGAGCTTGTTGTTGGTTAATTGGGCAATGCCAATATTGCACCAAAATCTAACCTAATGGCTTGTCCAACATTGCACACCAAGTGTTTGATGAAATGTCTAATGTAATTTGTCATAGGCCTATCACTTTTTTATCCATGGGCCTACCATTTGAATGTCATTGTCACTAGCGACAATGGCATACCAATTGTGCCAACTATTTGCCTATGTATAACCAATTTATGTTCCATTCCATTATTAATTACTAAACCAATTGCCATTGCATATCTATTGATTATTGCTATCTGATTGTTTAAATTGCTTCTTGAAATGATTGATATTGAGATATTGTTACTTGATAATACCATTGTTGTATAATAGTATCTAATGACTTGTTTCACACTTACATTGACCTTAATATGGTTTGATAGAGCTGTCGTTCCGACAGGGTAGTGGGTACATACTGTCGGCAATGTGTACATTATTTATTGATACCCTAGCTGGGAAGGGTTATTGGTCCTAGTTATAAGACCTGATCAGTCTTATGTTTATTGATATGAGATTGACTGTGTGATTACATATAGTCTACGTGTTTCATGGCCCTATATCTGTCTTACCCATGTGATACCATTCCTTTGATATGAGTTTTGACCTTACTGTCATTCCCTATAATTAATTCTGCATTCTGACTTTATTGAACAGATTGTCATTATTATTTCCTCTGTTATTTTTTTATTATTGATCCAAATTAATCTATTGGCAATGCATATTAGATTCACTGAGTATCTTATATATTCACTCTTTTCCCTGTTTACCATTTTCAGGTGCATAGTAGACAGCAAAATCCCAACTTCTGACTCTCTGTGGATTTCTATAATATTTATAGCAATGTAATTATATTAAATACAGTATTTTGGATGTTCATGATCTAGCTGCTCCATGGGGCATGTATGGGTTAGTTAGGCTATGAACATATATATATGATATATTATGGAGTATGAGTATTGATATGACATGTTATGATGGATATTCAGCCAACAGCATTATAATTACAGACAGTTTACAGAATGACAGAATGAATAGTAACTAAGTAAATTGATTAATTAATTGATGGTTATAGATATTTGCACGTGATACTGGGTTCTAAGGGTGTCGATCGCCATTGGCATCTCCTGCATCCTAGGACCGTCGAGATCCGAAATCAGGTCATGACAGAGGTGGTATCAGAGCTCTAGGTTACAGATGAATAGTACCTAAATTATAAAGGAATAGTGATTAAGTACAGAATAGGTAGAGTTAAGTAAACCATGGAGCATAGGAATTATTGTATCATCTTTTGCTGTATTCGTCTAATATGTGTTAGTATTTTGCGTTTCTGTAATATACTGAGTACGTGTTCTATTTTCTGACAGTTTACAGAGATGTTCGACGATAGAGACAGGGATATCCGAGAGGCAGAGATAGCCTCTAATGAGTCATTAGTCAGAGAGTTTTCAGTTTTAGAGGGTCCGTCCAGATCCCGACGGACTATAGAGGATACAAAGAGGGGTGATGACCCCTGGAGAGCAGAGATGATGAGGGGGATGATGGAGTTACATAGGGAATTGGCATATTTGAGGCGGGAACATCAGAATATGCCTCCACCACCAATTCTAGCAGCAATACCACTTCCTGTTGCACCAGAGGCAGTGCTAGTTGCACCATCTCCTGTATAGCCAGTTGTGGTTCCTGGGGAGCCTGTTGTGCAGGAAGGCCGTCGAGTTATAGATGAGGGCGGAGTATCTATGTTTAGCTTTCTGAAGCTAAACCTGCCAGAGTTTAGGGGCGACAGATGTGATGAGCCGATGGATTTTCTAGAGCAGGTCGAGAAGGTAGTTAGGAGACTACCTTGTTCTGACATTAGAGTAATGGAGTTGGTTGGGCTATTGCTAAAAGGAAAAACCTGGACATGGTTTTCTCGTAGGATGGAGCCCAGATTATATGGTGAGCATCGTCTTATATGGGCTGAGTTTAGACAGGGGTTGATTGATGAGTTCATCACAGAAGGATTGAAGACCAGAAATGTGATTCAGTTTGAACAGCTGGAGCAAGGAAATAGATCAATAGAGGAGTATGCAGAGGAGTTCATCATGCTGAGTAGGTATGCTACCCATATTGTTCCTACTGAGGCAGATTTGATCAGTAGGTTCAGGAGAGGTTTACATGCTTTACTTCATAATGCTTTATTGGCTACAGAGTTTACATCTTTGACTACTATTATCAATAAGGCTAATCAGATGGAGGAGAAATATATGACAGAGAGGGCTAAGGGGGATTAGAAGAGAAAAGGAAGACCCAGAGCACAGAATAGGAGGGAGAGAGCAGCTCCCAGCCTAGACAAAGTGAGCTAGTGCCTAGATTTGATCAGAGAACTCAGTTTGGCAGTCAGAGGAGGAGGACGCAAAGTAAGGGTCCAGTAGTACAATTTACACCTGCATATTCTCAGGGTTCTTCTAAACCTGCTGCACAGATGCCCAGTGTGCCTATTTATAGTTTTTATAGAAGAAGACATAGAGGGGAATGTTGGCGTCAGATGGGTGCTTGCCTAAAATGTGGGCAACATGGTCACTTTATCAGTAGATATCCTTTGTGGGGCAAGCAACAGCCATTTGCTTCAGTTTCTCAGCCTACAGTACAGATGAGTCAGAATGTGGTTAGAGAGACTCCTGCAGAGGACAGGCTCCTAGCAGCAGGCAGAGGTCAGGGGCGAGTCTTTACAATCAACTCATAGGAGGCAAAGAGATCAAATAATGTGGTTACAGGTAATATTTTGATTCAGAATGAGATTGTTGATGCCTTGTTTGATTCTGGTGCTACGTATTCCTTTGTTTCACCCCAATTTGCACCTAAATTGCATAAGGAGAGAAAATTATTGAATGTGCCTTTAGAGATAGCTACACCGATGGGTGAGAGTATAGAAGTTGATTACTATTATCCTGATTGTGTGATTGAAATTGATGACAACATTTTGCATGCTGAATTGATAGAACTGCCTGTGTTAGAGCTAGATGTGATTCTAGGTATGGATTGGCTCATGAGACATCGTGCAGTCATTGATTGCTATGAGAAGAAGGTTAAATTTCAGCCTGAGGGGCGGCCAGAATTTGAATTTCTGGGTGATAGATGTGAATTTAGAGTCAATCTTGTTTCTGCTATCCAGGCTAGAAGGCTGATAGGGAAAGGTTGTTCAGTATATTTGGCTCATAAAATATATGTGCAAAAGACTTTTGTAGAGATTGATCAAATACCTATAGTTCAGGAGTTTCCAGGTGTTTTTCCTGAGGAATTGATAGGATTACACCCAAATAGGGAGATAGAGTTTGAGATTGAGGTGTATTTAGGCACCGATCCTATATCCATTCCTCCTTACAGAATGGCACCAGCAGAATTGAAAGAATTGAAGGTGCAGTTGCAGGAGTTATTGGATAGAGGATTTATTAGACCGAGCAATTCTCCGTGGGGTGCTCCAGTGTTGTTTGTAAAGAAGAAAGATGGTTCACTGAGAATGTGCATTGATTATAGACAGCTGAACAAGGTGACAATGAAGAATAAATATCTATTGCCATGGATAGATGATCTGTTTGATCAAGTGCAGGATGCCAGTCATTTTTCGAAGATTGATCTGAGATCTAGGTACTACCAGTTGAAAATTAAGAAGGGTAATGTACCTAAGACTGCTTTCAGGACCTGATATGGACATTATGAGTTCTTGGTATTGCCATTCGGGTTGACTAATGCACCAGCTGTATTTAAGGATTAGATGAACAGGGTGTTTAAGCCATTCTTGGATAAGTTTGTCATAGTATTTATTGATGACATTCTTATCTATTCCAGGGATGAGGAGGAGCATGCAGAGCATCTGAGGATTGTATTACAGACACTTCAAGAGCATCAACTGTATGCTAAGCTATCTAAATGCCAGTTCTGGCTAACCGAAGTATGTTTCCTTGGGCATGTGGTTTGTAAGGATGGTATTAAGGTGGATCCTCAGAAGGTTGAAGCAGTTGCGAGTTGGCCTCGGCCTACCAGTGTTTTTGAAATCCGTAGTTTTATGGGTATGGTAGGATATTACAGGCGGTTTGTGAAGGACTTCTCTAGAGTTGCTGCTCCGTTGACTAAGTTGACTCGAAAACATGAGCGATATTTGTTGACTGATGAATGTGAGAGCAGTTTTTAGACTTTGAAGTCTTGCCTCACGAGTGCTCCAGTGTTAGTATTGCCAGCAGAGGGTGAGAAGTTTACTATATACTGTGATGCTTCCCAAGTTGGTTTGGGGTGTGTATTGATGCAAAATCGAAGAGTAATTGCTTATGCTTCTCAGCAATTAAAGAAGCATGAAACAAACTATCTGACACATGACTTAGAGATGGCGACTGTGGTTTTTGCATTGAAAATTTGGAGGCATTATTTATATGGGTCAAAATGTGAGATATATACTAATCACAAGAGTTTGTAGTATATATTTCAGCAGAAGGATCTAAACCTCCAGCAGCGTAGATGGGTTGAGTTGCTTAAGGATTATGATTCTGAAATCATTTATCACCTGGGAAAAGCTACTGTAGTGGTTGATGCATTGAGTCGGAAGTCGATGGGTAGTCTAGCTCACATCTCAGTTGGCAAGAGACCATTGATCCGCGAGATAAGGGAGTTAGTTGATATGGGTATGGAGTTGGATTTGGGATCCCAAGATCGTAACCAGGCTCTGATAGCCCAATTTCGGATTAGGTCACTGTTGATATATGATATTAAAGTGGCACAGGATAGGGATCCATACTTATTGAAGCTTAAGGGAGATGTACAGAATGGCAAGTTGTCATAATTTACAGTGGAGAATGATGTACTGAAGTGTGGAAAACGGATATGCGTACCTGATATCGATGGGCTGCGAGATTGGATTATGAGAGAGGCTCACTATTCATCATATACTGTACATCCAAGAATTTCCAAGATGTATCATGATTTGAGGGATGTGTATTGATGGCCTGGTACGAAGAGAGATGTAGCTCAATTTGTCTTTAAATGCTTAGTCTGTCAACAGGTTAAGTTTGAGCATCAGAAACCATCGGGTTTACTTTAGGAGATCGAGTTGCCAGAGTGAAAATGGGAGCAGGTTACTATGGATTTTGTAGTCGGTTTACCGAGGACTTCATAGGGTTATGACTCTATATGAGTCGATTGACGAAATCTGCTCATTTCTTGGAAGTTAAAACCAGTTACTCTGCAGCTCAGTATGCACAGTTATATGTGGAAAAGATTGTGTGACTTCATGGAGTTTCATTGACGATCATATCGGATAGAGGTACATAGTTCACTTATCAGTTTTGGCAGAAGTTTCAGAAGGTTATGGGTACTCATTTATGGTTTAGTACTGCTTTCTATCCACAGACCAATGGATAGTCAGAGAGGACAATTCAGACTTTGGAAGATATGCTTCAGTTGTGTGTTCTGGATTTTAAAGATAACTGGGATCAATATCTGTTATTAATTGAATTCTCCTATAATAATAGTTCTCATTCTTCTATTGGAATGGTTCCATATGAAGCACTATATGGTAGGAAGTATAGATCTCCAGTATGCTGGGTGGAACCAGGGGAGAAGCAGTTAGAGGGGCCAGAGTTGATTAAAAAAACAATGAAAAAGGTGCCTATGATTAGAGATCGGATGAAGACCGTTTTCAGTAGGCAGAAGAGTTATGCCGATCCAAAGTGGAAGGATGTACATTTTGCAGTTGATGACCATGTCTTCCTTAAGATATCATCAATGAGAGGAATCATGAGATTTGGGAAGAAAGGAAAGTTGTCACCGAGATTTATAGGTCCATTTGAGGTTATTGAGAAGATTGACAATGTGGCCTATAGATTGGCTCTTCCACCTAATCTGAGCCATGTTCATCCGGTATTTCATATCTCTATGCTAGGGAAGTATGTATCGGATCCATCACACATATTGGGGATACAGGATGTTGGGGTTAATGAAGACTTGTCATATGAGGAGCTACTAGTAAAGATAGTTGATCGACAAGTCAGACAATTGCGGAATAAAGAAATCTCAATTGTGAAAGTGCTATGGAGGAATCAGTCGATGGAGGAGTGCACTTGGGAGAGCGAGCAGAAGATGAAGGACAGATATCATTCCTGTTCCATCAATGAGGTATGTATTTAATTTAAATTCGATGACGAATTTATTTGAAGAGGGGTATAATATAATACCCTAGGTAACCCTATCTTAAATGCATGCTATAGTTCTCAGTTTATGATTTGAAATTATTGAAATAACTAGAAATAATTTTAGAGATACAGTTAGAATGCAAATGAGATATTTTTATGGAAATCGTCGGTATCGAAAACACTGCCGAGAAAATAGCAGTCCGGTCAACAGATGAATTTCTGATTCTGACCAAGGGGTAAAGGACCATATATATGCATGTATAATTATGGTAAAAAAAAGAGGTGAAAAATGTTTAGGAACACTAAAAAAGTAAGCGATGACAAAATCGCAAATAAATGAAACTTTGAGGGGTATAGTGGAAAGTGGTTTGTCTGAATTTCAGAATGGCTCTGAAACTATTTTTATAAATAAGTATAAATAAAAATAAGTCTTTTGAATCCCCACTTTGAAATCCAATTCTCAACAGAATTGTCAGAATAAATTACATAAGAAGTTGGGGTCAAAGTATAATTATTTGATAGTTTAAGGACCAAAATAAAATTTATCATTATGACTTAATATTTAAGAATACCTTAGACAAAATTTGCTCATTTTCTTCTTCCTTCTTCCATATATGGTCGAACCATCTCCCATCATTGTCTCCACCATTTTCAAGCAATTTCCTTAAAGAAAAACCATAGAAAACTTGAATTCAACCTTGCTTCTTCCATTTCCAAGTCATTTCTCACTTTAAATCACAAAGGAAATCAAGGAGAAATAGAAAGAAGGATTTGGGTGGGTCATCCATATAAGGTAACAAGTTAGTTTGTTTGATTTTATAGTTAGTTTAGATGATTTAGATGATGAATTAGATGGGTTTTGTGTTTGATTGCATCAATTGATGCATTTGAGCACTTTTCCCTCATTTTCAAACTCTAAGTGAAGTTGTTTGATTTAGCTATGTGATTTAGGATTGGTTTATGTTATTTAAGCTTAGAATATGTTAATTTGAGGCTAATGGATGATTAATTTGTGGTTCATTTGTTATAGAAAATCAAGATTTCCAAAGTTGCCATTTTTATCTCTTTTAAAGCAATAGGTAGAAAATCAATTTTCCAAGGCAATTTGGAGTGCTAGGTGAGTTTAATATGCATCAAATTATATGTCTAATGTGTTAGTATATTGATTGGAATCCTCCAATTTTTCTTCACTTTTGGCCGAACCACATTGTACTATTCATGCCTTTGTTTTTGCTTTGAATTCCTAAGCCTAATTGATTCTTTAAATTATGTTTAATATTGTATATCTATTGCCTATTGTGTAGCCTTAATTGTGAGCTTATTGTTTGTTAATTGGACAATGTCAACATTGCACCAAAACCTAACCTAATGGCTTGTCCAACATTTTAAATCAAGAGTTTGATGAAATATCTAGTGTAATTTGTCATAGGCCTATCACTTTTTCATACATAGGACTATCATTTGAATGTCATTGTCGCTTGTGCCAACCATTTGACTATGTATAACCAACCTATATTCCATTCTATTATTAATTACCAAATCAATTGCCATTGCATATCTATTGATTATTGTTATCTGATTGTTTAAATTGCTTCTTGAAATAATTGATATTGAGATATTGTTACTTGATGATACCATTGTTGTATAATAGTATTTAACGCCTTGTTTCACACTTATATTGACATTAATGTGATTTGATAGAGCTGCCACTCTGACATGATAATGGGTACATACTGTCGACAATGTACCAATAACTCACAATCCAAATAGAAAACGAATTAGAACACCAACAGAAAAAAAAAAGAAAAAAAAAAAAAAAAAAAAAAGATGGCACAAAGCTATGGCGAAAATCGACCAAAGATTTCTCATATAAAAAGAGAAAAATAAAAATAAAAACCACAACCAAGATCCATAGAAGACATTTTCTCCATATTAAAAAAAAAAAAAAAATTATCGATCAAAAGAGAAAAATAAAAGAGAAACCAACAGATAGAAAGGCGAATAGCTAGGGTTCAGAGAAAGAGAGGAAAGAGAAAAGACGGATAAGCAATAATGCCTCTGGATGAGATAATGAAAGAAACTGACAATTAAGTTGAATAGACACAAAAGAATTAAAAACAACATCATTTTATTCAATAGATAACCATGTAATAGGACTATTTAAGTAAAAAGCAAGTGTTTAGATGCCCCACAATCTGTCCATTTCCAATGCACCTTTAATTACATCAAAACAATTTAATGAATCACCGGGCAATAGAGTAAAAGTAGAGACCCACTAACCAATGCATAACTGAAATGAATTAAAAGCACCATATACGATGTTGTTTTTAATATAATACAGAATGACGTCGTTTGCTGCAGGAGTAAGGGCAAGGGGAAGGTAATTCCGTAATTTACATTGATGAAATCAATTTTGGACGTCCACTTCACCAGCTTTGTATATTATATATAGTTTGGTAACAAACATTTCCTCTGTGGTTCTTTTTTTTTTTTTTTTTTTATGTGACATGTGGAGCTCGTGTAGAAAAAAATAATTTTCAATTTCTACATTAGCAATTGAGATATTAAATAGATTGACACCAATGTATCAATTGATGTTAAGTTCATAGTACTAAAATATCATGGAAAAACCATGGCCCTTATATTTTAGTATATTTTCTCCAATTTATAATTATTAAGCAAATTTTAAATTACTTATTTACTATTTATATAAGTTAAAAACACAATTATTGTGAGTCAAGTCTAATCGAACTTAAATTTTCATATTCAAAGTTGAATCATGTTTAAGTCTAACAAAAAAAAAAAAATTCAACCAATCCATGAAATGAATAAATTTAGAAAAATTACACATCTATTATATGATATAAATATGGACATATAATAGACAAGATGGACAGTGTAATTGTAATTGATTTTGGAATAATAAGTTAAGATTTTATCCTTTTTTATTTTTTAAAGTCTTAACAAAACGATGTCATTGCACGTTTTATTGTATTTTCATGCTGCTCCTTTGCGAAATTACTCACCTGTCCTAATTTCTGCCAATTCCACTTTAATACGACGCTGTCCCATGGCTAGTCGCGTCATTTTTGCCTGCCCCGCGTGTGATATTTTTCAATCCACTTAGAATCCCCTTGAGAAGGTAAAACCATTATTGTTCCCAAAGACCAGCTTATGATTTTTTCTTGTGGTTTTGACTTCGCTTTCTATTTCTTTTTCTATCTTTTGTCATATATTTCTTTTGAATTTCTTTCTTTTTTTCGTTTGAGGCTTTAGTCTATTCCATTTGTTTGTTTGTTTTTTTCGTTTCTTCTTGCCGATTTGTTTTTGATTTATTTTTTATTTTTGTTCTCTCTTATGGTTTTTTAATTGTTTGATTTTTTTTTCATACTTTTTAATTTTTTTTGCTAGTTTTTCCTTTGCATGAAGGTTATGGGAGCCAAGATTTGGGTTTTAGAGTTCCGATCCGGTTGCATATGTCTGGGATTTTATTTGCTGTATTGGCTTTCTTTTTTCTTATGTCTTTTTTTTTTTTCTAATCTAGACTTTTTCATTTTCATTTTAATTTTGTTTTGCAAGTTTTTTCCTTTACATGGAGGTTATGGGAGCTGGGCTTTGGGTTTTAGAGTTTTGATCCAATTACATCTACCTGGGATTTAATTTGTTTTGTTTGTTTTCCATTTTTTTTCTTTGGGTTATTTGTTAATTTTTTTTTATATAGAATGATTCGATACACTAAATTTCTCTGACCTTTCAAAAATATATTAACTCTCCCCTAAATAATGTCTCGTTATACTAGTACATTTTTTCGTCTAATTTTATCGTTAGTCAACCCTAAAATGGTCAACAAATGCTTAAAAAAGACATAAATACCATTACTCTTTATTTTTAATTAATTACATTCTATTTTTATTTTAAAAAATTTATTTTCATATTTTTTGATAAATTTGAAAATAAAAAGTAAAATTTTTTTTTAAAAAAAATATTTTTATTTGTTATTTTTTATTTTTTAAAAAATAAAATAAAAAATATTTTTATTTATTTTATTTTCAAAATTGTCAAAAAATATAAAAATAATTTTTTTAACCCTAAAAAAATTTTTTAAAGTAAAAATGGGATGTAATTGATTAAAAATAAAGGACAATAATATTTTTGTCTTTTTACTATCTTTATTGATCATTTTAGGATTAATTAACAGTAGAATTGGATAAAATAGTCTAGTAGTAGTGTATTTTTGAAAGGTTGCTGGAGGAGTTAGTTATTGAGTCATTCTGCGTGGCAGAAATCGTATTTAACTCTTTTTCTTTTCGTTTCTTTCTGATCTGATGCTTGATTTTAGAGTTCCATTTTGTTTTGTTGATTTTTATTTCCTATTTTGTTTGCATATGTTTCTCATCCTTTATTTTATTTGATTTCTTTGAAAAAATTATAGTTTTTAAGTAGGCGGTATCATGCTCCGGAACTTTATAGATCTTTTTCTCTAATGTAAGTTGCCTTTTATATTTGATATCACAAACTTATTGTTCTGTTTTTTTTGTTCTACTTCTTGTTATCGAGATGGCTTAAGGTTGCTCAGTAATGGATGATCTCCAGACCCTTTCCTTTGTATGCTAACTAACACAGGTTCTAATTATCTGACATTTGAATTCTCGGCCATAATGATTAACAATTAAGAAGTCTAGATTTTGAGGTTATAGTTAAAAGTCAGAACCACTATAGCCTCAAAAATCTTTACAAATCATAATCTTCTGTTTTTTTTTTTCATTTTCATCTTTATACTTTCAATTTCTTTTTTTTTTAAATAAAAAATTCACGTAAGTTGCAGTTCATTTTTGTTGCATTTCAAAGATGTTGTGTATCTAAAGATATTTGTAGATTTTTTATCTCCAGCTTTTGATTTTTACATCACTTGAATTTCAAGTAAAATTCTCTCTCACAATTTTTAGTTGTTGATTGTCTATTTGAATTTTATTTTAAGTTAAAATATTACTCGCATTAATCTTCATTTTCTAGGAATTGAAGTACTAATTAAATTTGACTAACTCTGATTTATTCTTCTTATTTATTATTTGCAATTTCTAATTCTAGTGTTGGGAGCACAATTTGGAAGAGTTTCAAAACTTAAGGTGCACTATGGAAGTAATTGGTGTTGAATGCTTTACATTTGGATAGGAAATTCTGCTTTTGATTGACAATTGTCTAGTTCGCTACTTGATAATGTTTATATATGGAGTTGCTTTTGTAAAAAAAAAAAAATTATATTTCCAAATTTACATGTAACAAGTTGGGAGAATACTCAAAAGCCTCCTCATATCCAACAACTTGCAGTTTTCTCCTTTATTTATTGTAGGTAAAGAGTTTCATTCATTTGATTAATAATTTTTCAATTGAATTTAAGTTTGTCTTTATTAAAATCTTTTTTGTATGATCCTGTCTTATTTCTATTATAAAAAATTTATAATTTTCTATAATAGCTAAGATGATATGGAAAATTTGCAATACTTTGAATACCCTTTTACAATTTGATATTAGAATAGGTAAATTATTAATTTATTAAATTTATTTATAGGTGCTCTTACCTAGCATTTTTCACAAGTTTTAACAGAATTACAAACATTTAGTATCTATGGTCATGCGAGGCTAGCATTTCTCTTTTTGTTAGTTCTTTATCTATTCTTTTTAGTTCTATATAACATCTAGTATCTATGGTCATGCGAGGCAAGCATTTCTCTTTTTGTTGGTTCTTTATCTATTCTTTTTAGTTATATATATATATATATTGCTGGAGGATGCTTTTTAATGATGGTTTATATGATTTAGTTTGATAATTAAAAGAAGTTTTACTTTTCATTATAGCAGGGGGCTAGCAGATGGTCATGTTCTATGGGCATGCGAAGTAAGCCTTTATCTTCTTCGTTCTATTTATTCTTTTTAGTTATATTGTTCCTTTATTTTTTTTTATTATTATTATCTTGTTACTTTCTTGTCCATGTTTTTGTATTTTTAGATGCTATTCAATAGCACCTAAAAAGTGCTTCTTAATGATAGTTTATATAATTTGCTTTTTGAATAATTAGAGAGGCTTCTCTTGGAGGATACTAGATAGGTAAAAAATTTATCCTATCTATTTGTGTATGTTTATTGCTTTCAGGGAATCATAAGAATGTATAATGTGCATGGCCTTGCTTAGAAAGTTTGAAACTTTTAGATGTCCTCAAATAGAGAAATTTTAGATTGAAAATTATTTTCAAACTTGAACAATGTCACAACCCACTTTTGGATCGCGACGGTCCTAGGGCACGGATAGACTTAAGGTCATCGGAAACTCGTAGAACCCATGAACAATCCATTTATTGATCAATCATTTTTAATCCATTCATTATATTTAAAACTCATTTATTACTTATAACTTTTATAGAAAATTTGCCAGAGTTTTCTTTATAATTTTAACCTTAATTCCGATCCAAAACTAGGTCTTTCATAAATTATACAACCTGCACTAAAATTTATTTTTACACTCCCAATAATTTACCATCCTTATACCCTCAACTTCACAATATCATAGACATATATAACACTTCTAAATCTCTTTTAAAATATATATTAATATTATTATTATTTTTTTCAGTACCATTGTCTCTATCACTTCACTGTCATTGTTATTATCAATCATTAACATTACACATTATAATTTTTAATGCCATTGAATTGTCAATTATTCCAATGTTCATACATCATTATAGTACTCAATTATCTAATTATACACAGTACCATGGAGCTCTATGAGTGGACACTTATAACCTTTAGCGAATAATATCTTACCTTGCTGTACTTGACATTCCAAGTAGGAGAAGAAATTGAGTTGGAATCAGCCTTCACTATCTCATTCCTGTAAAAATTATAAACCACAATAGGGTGAGTATAAAAATACTCAGTGAGCATGCATACATCTTTACACATGTGATATTGGTAGATGATAACTTAGTATACTAATAGAAGTTTAATAACAATGAATACAATGAATGAATATCAATATATTCATTTTTCATGTCAAGGTTAATTATTTGCACACCAAATATCTTTGGAAGTTGGGAACATATAACAATTAAATCGATGATAGAATGGTCATCAGTGATAATCAATAAGGTATAAGTTTGGAATGAATGAATAGGTAAGTAATAC
>CANXYC010313876.1:0-23319 GCA_948193065.1 Aleurites moluccanus | reverse complement strand
GTACAAATATTCTCACTTTATTTTTTTCATTGATATTATATAAATAAACAATTATATTTTTCATATTATCAATATATATATATATATATATATATATATATATATATATATATATATATATATATATATATATATAATATGAAATATAATTTTTTTTTTGGGATATTTGCAAAACAACTAAAATTTTGTGTATAAATAACATATTTTTATGGTAATGTTTTTCATATTTACAAGGCACGACTTTAGACAAATGAAAATTTTCTTAATACGATATGTAGTCTCAAATTTTCACGTTGTCGTCGAAAGAGGAACGACGACATGGGGGCAAGTAATCAAGTAAACAATATCCATTCACCGGTTTCAACCGGGTTGATCCTCAAAATTAAAAAAACATGACTTGCCCGCCACCAAATCCTCCCTGGAAAGCCTATTACTGCGTGATCTCTACTATTTTACTTCACTGGCCCTTGAAAAAACGGCTCTCTATCTCTCTTGAGCCCGCGCTCTCTCCTCTACCTATTCGAATCTCTCTCTGAAATCCAAGCTTTTTCTGGTTATTAGGGTTCACTTCCAAAAACCGCTCCTAAAATCCTAGAGTTTTTAGTAGACTCTCAATCCCTATACTCTATCCCAGGGTTTTTGCTTTATTTATTTATTTGTTTTTGCATGACATGTCGGAGGAGATTGTGCTCCGTGATGTGACGAACGCCGGTCTCGTTGTGAGCGACCGCATTGGGCGGGAGGTTGCTGCTCAGCTTGACCTCGAAGAGGCTCTTGAAGCTTCCAGATACGCTAGCCATCCTTATTCTACTCATCCCCAAGAGGTGTCGTTTTCAAATCTCCTTTTCTTTTCTTTGTATGTACCTGTTTGTTCTTTCCCCTCGAAGAACCGATTACCGGACGAGAAAGCTTTAAATGGAGAATTACTGGAATTTCTTTAGCCTTTTATATCTCTCTCCGATAAATTAAACTGAAAAAGGGAGAGTGTTTATCAACCATTGCAATTTTAGTATTCTAAATTGATAAATTGAAGTAGAATGAGATTATCATCACTGAAGCCTCTGAAATGCTTTATTTTTGTTAGTGTATTCCCTGTCTCTCTCTCTAGCTAGCTAAATTTTTTTTCCTGGCATTTTGGATTGAAGAGCATGTCTATCTGGATTTTTTTTTATTGTTGAAGATGCCTTATCTAGCAAATAATTTATGAGTATGATTCAATTGCAGTGGCCTCCTTTGATTGAGGTCGTTGATACCTGGGAGTTGCCTCCTGTACTCGTTGAAAGATATAATGCAGCTGGTGGAGAAGGGACAGCTTTTTGTGGAATATTTCCTGAGATACGCAGGGCATGGGCATCAGTAGATAATTCCTTGTTTCTGTGGCGATTTGATAAGTGGTGAGCAGTTATTTGCAATTCTAGCACGCTACTTAAGAATTTGTCTTCCATCAAACTTGATTACCTTACATGACATTGACTTTGTGAATATTAATGAGTTGCTGACCATTTTGTTTGCAATGAATACTCTTTTTTCTTACTGTGTTTGGATTCTAGTTGTCTGTAAGTGCTTGAGGTGCTACCCCAAATTGGACTTATTACACACTTTCTCTTTACATGATTTATCAGTTCATAATTGATGAAGGCCGTGATGGAACCCAATAACCTTAAGTTTAAGTTTAAAAATAATAAGCACCTTCTGCCTGTGTAATAAGAGATGGAAAATCGCCTGTTTAATTCTGGGAATGATAACTTTCTAACTTAAAGGTCTGTCGATATAATTTGTCTGTCGGTTGCACTTAGTCTAAGCTAGGTGTTGAGCTCTTACCCAAAAAAGATTTAGATAATTTCTTTACACAATGCTTGATACGATTTGGCCTTTTGCTTCATTGAATTGTTTATGAATGGAAAATCTATAACATTTCTGTCCATGTCATATTGTAAGTTCAATTTGTAGGATGTATTTCAAAATGGTCACTTTACATGAACAAAGCTATGATTTCTGTTGTGTTTTCCTGTGTCTGTAAACTATGATTTATTGATTTCAATATTCCCAAAAAACTTATTGATTTGCAGTTTTGTGAAATATGGACTGGTTTTCGTATGCAATCTAGATTGGTTATGGCATATAAGAGTACTTATTTATAGTAATACATTATGTAAAGTTCCTATTTTGTGGTGCTTGTGTTACATGTGCATTCTCCATTGGTGTTCCCTACCAGTAGCTATTCCTGTATTTTATATTTTGAGTTTTTACTTATTCAAACTGTTTGATCTTGCCCACTTTATGTGAATCTCTCTCCCTCTATCTTTTCCTCTTGCTTTCTGAGCACATCATCGTCTTTGTTTTTTCATTTTAAAATATAAAAGTTATTATTCGTTACTTTTGTGTTTTAACTTTTGATCCATACTTAGGGATGGACAGTGCCCTGAATACAGGGGGGAGGAACAAGCCATTTGTGCTGTCGGCCTTGCCAAATCTAAACCTGGTGTTTTTGTTGAAGCTATTCAATATCTTTTAGTTTTAGCCACTCCTGTTGAGGTAGTAACTCAAACCTTTCTTCTATTTTCTGCAGAATTATGTTTTTGTATTTGCCTTTCAGATTAGAGATCTAGTTAAATTCTTAGCTTGCAACTAATTGGCATTACGGTGATATGTTATCGGCACACTGGTCATGCCAATGATGGTTGAGAATTATCTTCTGTATAGTATATTTCCTTGGTTATGGATGCATGGTTGACGGGTGGTATATTGAATTGAAAAATTGAAGAAGAAACCTTACTGTTTGGAACCTTTTCTCTAATTATTTCCTGTGCAAGGTGAGTCTTAAGTACTTGAAACGTGTGGATTTGATGCTAGATTCATGGACATTTCTGAAGTTTAAAGGATAACTTTTAATTGGTTCATATATTTAATGGCATGGGATTATTGTTTATTTTGTGTAATGCTAGTCTGATGACTACCAAAGTAACTATAATGAAACTTCTGTTTTGGAAGTGATTGAGTTTATGATGGCTTTATGATCACAATTGAATGGAACTTTGAATTCTAAGCTTGTTCTATGTTTTATTCACATTAGCCATTTCTAGAATGATTGCCTCTCTCCTCTCCTCCCCACTCTTCCTTCTCCCTTCTCTCTTCTTCCCTCCTTTTCTTTCCTTCTCTTTTCAAAAAAAAAAAAGTATTGAGTATCCTACTCTCTTGTAGCTGAAAGGAAATTCAACTATGTTCGGCTCTTATCAAGGCATCGTATTGTCATCCACTACTGAAGCTTGATGACTATCCTGGCCATGTTAAGACAGACAGTGGCTGGCTTTGCTTTGAGCTGGTGGTACCTCCCAAGTGACAACTGGGGGGTTCTTAATTAACATAATATCAGGTGCTTTTAAGTTCTTACAGAGCTTAAGGTGCTAGTTTGCAAATGAACAAAGAAAAAAAAAAGCAAGGAAGCAGTCAAGGATCCTTCTAATGCCTTTTTTCTTGTTGCTAGTCTTTTTCTGTAATTAATTCTGGTCAATAGATTTACTATGTTATTGAACCTTATTAATATTTTCTTGTTATCAGTTGATTCTTGTAGGAGTGTGCTGTTCTGGAGGGGTTGATGGTACTGATCCATATGCAGAGGTCTCACTACAGCCTTTGCTGGAGTACACTGTCCTATCTGATGGAATTACTATGACTTGTATTGCATGTACTGGTAAAGGTCGTATCTTCCTAGCTGGGCGTGATGGTCATATTTATGAGTTGCATTACACAGCTCGCTCTGGCTGGCATAAAAGATGCTGTAAGGTTTGCCTTACTGCAGGGTTGGGTAGTGTCATCTCAAGGTAATTTGTGTCATTCTGTCTTTTCATTTTTATGGTGTCATCACTCCTTTCATTTTTCTCACAGTTATGACTTTGATTTCTGTGCGACTACATGGTGATATTTAATTTTTGGATGAATTTCAACACTGTGTTGACGCTGAATATATTTTAAGCACCAAATGATAGTTGGATGTTAATATGACTAATTTCCAAATTCTGGGTATATCAAATTTTATATTTAAAAGAATGTTGCTTGTATCTACTGTATGTTAACATTAAGTATGCCTATCTGTTTCTAGGTGGGTAGTACCAAATGTATTTAAGTTTGGAGCAGTTGATCCCATTGTTGAAATGGTTTTTGACAATGAAAGACAGATTTTATATGCAAGAACTGAAGAGATGAAACTTCAGGTTTTCCTTCTTGGACAAAGTGGAGATGGTCCATTGAAGAAAGTAGCGGAAGAAAGAAATTTACTTAGTCACAGGGATGTAAATTATGGAGGTAGACAATCAACAGGACCCAGAGCCCTGAACAGATCAGTAAAGCCATCAATTGTTTGCATCTCACCTTTATCCACACTGGAATCCAAGTGGTTGCACCTGGTTGCTGTTGTATCAGATGGCAGAAGGCTGTACCTTTCCACTTCCCTTTCTAGTGGCAATAATGGTGGTGCTGTTGGAGGTTTGGGTCAATTCAATGCTAATCATCAGAGACCAAACAGTTTAAAAGTTGTAACAACTAGGCCTTCTCCTCCTTTAGGGGTCAGTGGTGGACTTACCTTTGGAGCCATATCCCTTGCTAGTAGAACTACGACTGAAGATCTCACACTAGAGGTTGAAACAGCATATTGTTCTGCTGGAACTCTTGTCCTTTCTGATTCGTCACCACCAACCATGTCTTCCCTTGTCATTGTGAATAGGGACTCAAGCTCACAATCATCTGCGTCAGCTAGTTTAGGTACCAGCACTAGGAGTTCTCGAGCTTTACGAGAAACTGTGTCTTCCCTACCTGTTGAAGGTCGAATGCTTTTTGTGGCTGATGTTCTACCATTGCCAGATACAGCTGCTACTGTGCAGTCACTATATTCAGAAGTTGAATTTTTCGGATGTGAAAGTATAGGGGAATCCTGTGAAAAGGCATCTGGAAAACTTTGGGCTAGAGGTGACCTTTCCACCCAGCATATACTACCAAGGCGGAGAATTGTTGTTTTAAGTACAATGGGAATGATGGAATTAGTTTTTAACAGACCTGTGGACATTCTGAGAAGGTTGTTTGAGTCCAACTCACCTAGGTCAATCTTGGACGACTTCTTCAATCGTTTTGGAGCTGGCGAGGCAGCTGCTATGTGTTTAATGTTAACTGCAAGGATAGTTCATTCTGAAACTCTTATAAGCCATGCTGTTGCTGAGAAGGCAGCAGAAGCATTCGAAGATCCAAGAATTGTTGGAAAGCCACAACTTGAAGGGATCAATGCACTGTCAAACACTAGAACAGCGACAGGGGGTTTTAGCATGGGGCAAGTTGTTCAGGAGGCGGAGCCTGTATTTTCAGGTGCTCATGAAGGGCTTTGCTTGTGCACGTCAAGGTTACTTTTTCCTCTCTGGGAACTTCCAGTCTTTATCGCCAAAGGTGGATTAGGTTCATTGGATGCTATATCTGAAAGTGGAGTAATCACATGCAGACTCTCTATCGGAGCTATGCAGGTCCTTGAAAATAAGATTCGTTCTTTAGAGAAGTTTTTAAGGTCCAGACGGAACCAAAGAAGGGGACTCTATGGTTGTGTAGCTGGTTTAGGAGACGTGACTGGTTCTACATTGTATGGAACTGGTTCAGAGTTAGGTATTGGTGACAGAAGTATGGTGCAGAATTTGTTTAGTGCTTACTCATGGAATGTTGAGTCTCGTGCTGGTGGGACTTCAAATAAAAGGCAGCGATTACCCTATAATCCTGCAGAATTGGCTGCCATGGAGGTAGTTGCTTGATGTATTCACATATAATTGTATTTTTCATTTCTTTTTCTGATGAGATCTATGATGCAACAGGTAAGGGCAATGGAGTGTATCAGGCAGTTGCTTCTTAGATCTGGCGAAGCTTTGTTTTTGCTACAGCTTCTTTATCAGCATCACGTAGCACGCTTGGTTCAGGGGTTTGACACAAATTTACTACAGGCACTGGTTCAATTAACATTCCATCAACTCGTTTGTTCTGAGGAAGGTGACCGTATTGCTACGATGCTAATATCTGTCCTAATGGAGGTAAAATAAATCCATACTAAACCATCTAGAAGTTACTCCACATGGAAAAGTTTTTTATTTTGAATGTATAGCCCTTCCTTAGTCTATGTTTATTGTATTTTTTATATCTGATAAACTATCCTTCATCACAAATGATTTTCCTGACTTAATGTGATCATTACTTCAGTATTATACTGGTCCTGATGGCAGAGGAACAGTAGATGATATTAGTGCAAGATTACGGGAGGGTTGTCCAAGCTATTTCAAGGAGTCAGATTACAAGTTTTTCTTAGCTGTTGAATGTCTTGAAAGAGCTGCTGTAACTTTGGACCCTGTGGAGAAGGAGAATCTTGCTGGAGAGGCCTTCAATTTTTTAAGTAAAGTTCCCAAGTCTGCAGATTTAAGGACTGTCTGCAAAAGGTTTGAGGACTTAAGGTGAGTTTTGATTAAGGAAAAGGCTAAAATTAGTGCTGTTAGCATGTTTCATAAACCTAAAATGATATTCTATGCAGATTTTATGAAGCTGTGGTATGCTTACCTCTACAGAAGGCACAGGCTCTTGACCCTGTTGGTGATGCTCTCAATGACCAAATTGATGCAGCAATCAGGGAACATGCAGTTGCTCAACGTGAACAGTGCTATGAGATAATTACTAGCACTTTACGTTCTCTGAAGGGTGAATCTTCGCAAAGGGAGTTCGGGTCTCCAGTGAGGCCTGATGCCATGCGACCAGTGCTTGATCAGGCTTCTCGAAAGAAATATATTTGCCAGATTGTTCAGCTTGGTGTCCAGTCACCGGATAGACTGTTTCATGAGTATCTGTACAGGACTATGATTGATTTGGGACTTGAAAATGAGCTGTTGGAGTATGGAGGTCCTAATTTAGTGACTTTTCTACAAAAGGCTGGCCATGAACCATTACAAGAGGTAAAGGTTGTCTAATTAAAGTGAAGATTTGTTATATCATGCAATGGTCCCTTTTTGGATCTTAATTTAGTGGATATTGTCTAAACTTGGTAGATATTTGGAACTTAATGCATTTCTACAGAAAGATTGCTCTTAACATTATCTACATTTTATTTTGTGTCTCATAGGTACGAGCTGTTTCTGCAGCAACATCTGCAAGTTCTTCCGTTGGTCATTCAGGAGCACCCCTTACTTCTAATCAAGCAAAATACTTTGATCTTTTGGCACGGTATTATGTCTTAAAGCGGCAGCATATGCTTGCAGCTCACATATTGCTAAGACTGGCTGAAAGACGCTCAGCTGATGCAAGCGATGTTCCTAGTCTTGAACAGAGGTCAGCAGTCTCTCTCAAATTTATTTGTTTCTGTATTTTTTTATCTCCCTGGGACTTTCCCTCTGTTGATGCTAATCAGAACCATGTGTTTTTATGACAACAAGTATGCCTTATCTTCCAATTCAAAATTCTTTCCTTTCCGTTAAACAGTTAGTGTCTAATAATTCATTTCATATTGTCAAATTTCAGGCGCCAATACCTAAGCAATGCCGTCCTACAGGCTAAGAATGCAAGTGAAGATGGTGGTCTGGTAGGTTCCATGAGGGGTGTGGGTGCCTTGGACGGTTTGCTAGATTTACTTGAAGGGAAGCTTGTGGTTCTCTGATTTCAAATTAAAATAAAAGAGGAACTGGAGGCCATATCTTCAAGGTTAGTATCTTCATCTAGCATGTCTGAGCATGCCCAAAATGGGTTGGCTCTTGAAAACAATGCCAATGCAGAATACACCAAAGTTGCAGCAGAGAAAGCCAAAGAGCTAACATTGGATTTGAAGAGCATAACTCAACTATATAATGAATATTCAGTTCCTTTTGAACTCTGGGAGGTACACCTCCAGCTTTCTCATTCTCTTTATCAGACCATTGAAAGGCTATTCAGAATGCCAAGAATTTTTTTTTTATAATATAACTCATCATGATAAAGATTTATATTGGCCAATTCAGTTTCTTCACAGTTCCCTGGTCCCTAAATGCAAGACCACTGTTTTTGTCTTTTGGTTTGTTTTGTTTTCTCCTCAACTGTTATGGGAACTAAACTATTGAATGATTTCCATGAATTTGCATATGTTCCGTACAAAGTTAAACTGTTTTATATCTGCTTCTGGTGATTAGTGGCCAACCTTATATCATTTCTTGAGTGTTCAAAGCATATTGTCTGATATGGTTCCATCTCCTTTTCCTGTTTTCCTGATGTTCTAGTTCACAAACTAATGCACTTCAAATATGTAAGATTACTATGTGGCTGAATTTGAAGTACGCTTGTACATTTGAATTATTTGTAATGTTCAGATTATTTATCTTTTGGATTATTTATCTCTAAGTCTTTTCTTGGAGTTTTGGACTTCTCATTGCTTGGTATAATTAATATATACACTTGTATATATTTGTTGATAAGATGGAAACATGCCAATGATGTAACTTTAGTTTTCTGGCTTTGGTCCCTGAAAGAAAGATCATTTGCTCTGTTTAGGGATACTATATCTTCTTAAAGAGGAGAGTGATGCAAGTCTTGCAAATATAGTGTCAAGAATGAGGCTTCAACAGACAAATGGTATGAAGATTTCAAATGAATCTAACCTGCTTTAGCACTGAATGATTCAAATGAATCAGCTGAATAACTATAAGCATATTATTGGTTGTTTAATGTTATTAGTAATTAGAACAGAACCACTATTTTCAAACATCAATATCTTTTTTTTCCCTTGTGCATTGGGTCCACAATTAGTGGCCTTCATGTCATGGGGAGTGTTGAAGATATTGTTGTGACCATCCTCAGGTGAAGCTTTTAGATTAATTGGTTGTTTAACGGGAAGGATTCTCATTAAGTTACTAGAGCCTAATATCTGTTGCCATCATTCATCACCCTTTCTCATATAGCATGAATGATGGTTTTGTTTCTCTTACCAAGCTGATGCCTTCATAATTGTTTAGACATAATTTATTCTTCCTTTCTCATCTAGTACAGATGATGGCTCTGTTTCTGAGCTGATGCCTTCATAATTGTTGAGGTTTCTCTCTGTCTTAGTTACTGCTTCTGTGTTGCATGAATTCACTAATTCCTCTCTATTGTCATTTAATGAGAATAAAAAAAAATATTAATCATGATGCCCTTGTGTATCCATCCTCCATTTTTCAGTCATTTCTGGATGTCTTTGTCTTAGGATATGAGTTTGTAGGATTCAGAACCTTAGTTTCTTGTAATTGCCTGCGGTTGATTTAAAGAACTGAAGGTACAAAACTTAAGTTAAAGTAGATCTTTTTTTCTTCTGTTGTCTACTATTTCCTCTGGCTTTAGAAAAGTTGCTGCAGAATGTGGCCTTGATGGCCATCGTTTAGCAAAATAAGAGGACAGTTGAGGAGGATTATATGAATTGATAGAATAGAGGAAGATGGACCCTGGATTCTATATTTTTTTTATCTAGTTATGTGCTTCTGCCACAACAGTTCCCCTTTGGATGTTATAGAATTTGGTAGAGAGAAACTTTTATCATATTTTTGTGTTGGCATAAAAATCATTCTTAAATATCCAAAGATATAATGGGATTTTTGACCTTTCCTTTTGTTTTACCCTTTCAGATATGTTTGGAGATGCTTTATTTTGCAAATTATTCTGGTGATGCTGATAGCAGCATTTTAAGAGAAACCTTGGCTAGACTAATTGATCAAGCTCTTTCGAGGGGTGGCATTGCTGAAGCTTCTTCAGTATTGAAGAGGGTTGGTTCCCATATATATCCTGGAGATAGAGCTGTTTTACCTTTAGACTCATTATGTCTTCACCTTGAGAAGGCTGCTCTGGTATGCTTTAATTCCCATATATATTTATGTTCTTTGCTATCTATTTTCTGTTTGTTAGAACTTTCACATTTTTGGCTCCTTATTCTGGTTGGCCAGAATTATTTGGTCAGCAATGGTTCAGCCATGTTTTATTGATAATTTATTTTTCATTGTTGCAGGAGAGGCTGGAATCAGAGGTTGAATCTGTTGGCGATGAAGACGTAGCAAGAGCTCTTCTTGCTGCTTTTAAGGGTGCAACCAAGCCTGTACTTAATGCTTATGATCAGTTGTTATCAAATGGAGCTATTTTGCCCTCTCCCAACCTTAGGTTACGCCTTCTCCGGTCAGTGCTAGTGGTACTTAGAGAGTGGGCAATGCTGTATTTGCACAGAGGATGGGTACAAATATAAGTGGAGCTTCCCTTATATTGGGTGGAGCATTCTTACAGGAACAAACAACAGTCATTAACCAGGGGATTCGTGATCAGATCACAAGTACAGCAAACAGGTGAACTTGTCCTTTCTGATTGTTACTTTTTGCTCCGTATGTTTGATTCTGTTTGCTTCCTTAAGAGGGGTAATGGAGGACATCTTATCCTTCATTTTGGAATTCTCTTTCTCTTCCTCAACAAAATCTTTTTTTACTAGGGGAAAAAAATCTGAACATTTCATCTTCTCATTCCAAGTATTCTGTTCTTGATGAATTGTGGACAACAGGTACATGACAGAGGTAAGAAGGTTGCTGCTTCCATCAAGCAAGACTGAGACTGTATACCTAGGATTTCGAGAACTTGAAGAGTCTCTGATAAGTCCTTTTTCTTTTGATCAATTCTAATTCTTTCATGTTTCTTATTTGGTGTTGTATGAAATTTTTTTATTTGCAAATAAAGAGGTAGTAGTTTCAGCAAGTGTTAATGTAACATTGTGCTTCGATTTTGACTGCTAAAATTTAAAATAAACTCTTGTTTCAATAGAAAAGCATGATTGAAGTATTCTGATGCGATGGTACTTATGAAATCGCTTGGGTGGACATTTGATCCCCTCTCGTTTTTTAATGAGACCATGTCTGATGCAGGCTCACTTGAGATTGTGATGTACCTTTTTCCCCCCAGGACACCAGATGTTGAGTGTAGGTTAAATTCAAATAATCAGGTGACTGATCAGCTGATAAATTTTAGTCTGTCCACATTTGGAATAATGCATAAAATTTGTTATATGTAGAGTTTGTTTGATATTTGCTATTTTTATTGTTCTTATTAAGAAAAGTACAATATTGAAAATGGTTTTTAGAGTCCATTAAAAATAGTTTTTATGTGAATTTGATATATTATCTTAAAAGCTTTTTTAACAATTTAAAAATGACTTTTTCTGAAAGCAGTTTTCAATTTTTTTGTCGAATAGACTTGTAGCATGTTCAGGTTTAAAGTTAGGAATTGTTTGCATGCCATCCGTTTAGTGTTAAGTGAATGTGGGTAATAATAGCTTTTCTTCTTATACGAGATAATTAACTACATGTTACTAAAGGGGTAATTATATACAGCATTTTCTATTATGATGTCAGGTCCTCAAGTTGTTCATGCATAAACCAAACACCATCTGTCTTGGAGTGAAAATCATTATGCATTGGAACAGTAATAAAGTAATTGATTTCTTGTTTTGTAGTTATAGGGTACAATTTTTTATATCATCTACAGACTTCCATTTAAAAAATTCCCTATATACCAAAAAGAGAAAAATCAGAATCAGAAATCATAACACATTGATGGAGTTCCCCTATACCTGAGCAGGGCTTTATTTAGCTTCAATTCTGCCATTTTTCATAGCTTGTCATTGAAAATTCTTCTGCAGCAGCACTGTTAGTGTACGAATATATGAATTCCTGAAACTAAAAGGCAGTAGTTGAAGTTCAAATAAGCTGTTAAGAACATATAGTGTCATAAAGATTAGAGGCATAAATTAAAAGATTACAGATCATATTCAGTCATCAACACTGGGAAAAAACAATGTAAGGCATGGATTAATTGTTAATAAGAGAGAACGGACCACCTCAAGTATGTCTTGTATATTTCTCTTCATGAATCATCCTTAAAATACAAAATGCTGCAAACTCCCACAAATCCAGCCATAAAGCCCATTTCCAAACCACAATAAAACCAAAGATTTTCAGACTCATATTTGGTTATTTTTTGAACTTCTTTATGACTTTTAAGCAGTTCTTCATCCACTAGGCAACTCTTTAGTGAAGCCCCACAAAGTCCATTGTTGCCAATATAAATAGATTTATCATCCAGAGTTTGGAGTTAGTTCCCCATTGGAATATGGCCAGATTGGTTATTAAATGACCAAGTTCAAGTGACTTAAAAAGTTCAATTTAGATATGCTTGGAGGAATTGAACCAGAAAATTGATTTCTAGACGAATCAAGAGACTCCAACAATTTCAAGTTGCCAATCTCTGAAGGAATGAGTCCTTTTAGATTGTTTCCTGATAAGTCCAGGTTTCGAAGCTGTGAAAGTCTCATCATCTGTTTTGGAATGTATCCGACAAAATTATTTCCTGATAGATCAATTGAAAAGAGACATTTAAGTGTTCTTGTGATGAAATTATTTCCTGATAGATCAATTGAAAAGAGAAATTTAAGTGTTCTTGTATATTGAAGCGCTAAACCCTTTACATAAGCTGAAATATAATCATCATATTCTGCAAATCAAAAGCCTTTCACGAATTGAGAATGAAAGTAGTAGTTCCAGGGAACAGGGAGGAATATTTCCAGCCCAGTTATTGTTTGACAGGTTCAATGTTCTCAGATGAGAGAGATGGCAAAGCTGCAATGGAATTTCACCTTCAAATTGATTGGAGTCAATACTGAGCAGTCTCAAAGAAGATAGATTATGACCTATCCATGAAGTAAAAAGACCATAAAGGAATTCCCACTAAGATTAAGAGTTCTTCAAATGCTTTAGTTTGCTCATGGGTGATGGCATTTTTCCTTGCAATCTATTGTTTTGCAGGTGCAGAGACTGAAGTTGCTGCACAGAGCCTAACGAACTTGGAATTTGACCAGCCGGAGCATTATTTGATTGGTCTACAACATTCAAGTCCTGCAGCTTTCTCCAACATTGTGGAAGTTTTCCTGATAAGTGATTTTTTGAGAGATCAAGAAGAGCCAAATTCTCCATCTTGCATAAAGAAATAGCAATGTTACCATTCAGGTAATTGTTGGAAAGCAAGTTGTTGGAGATATCTAATACAATCACATTTGCAGGGAAGGGACTTAAAAGATCCATCAATTTTGTTGTTATCCAAATATATATACCTGTAAAAATCGTGAGAAGATTTTCTCGACTTTGTTAAGTTTTTCTTAATATGATTTTGAGATTGATCTAATATGGAAATTTCAGAGGAAATGCTTTCAAACCAATCCGAAATACTATTTAATATGCTTGTGCTAGGCATCAGTAAGACTGGAATATTGTTCTGTGTTTGGAGCCATTGTGGAAACTTTCGTCCTACTTTGCAGGATGACAATGCAATTTCTTGAAGCTGAAAAGGAGGTACCTTATGGGGCTAAAATTAAAAACTCCCATCCATACTCAAGGTTGTTAAGCTCCTCAGTTTCAAGAAATGAACATCAGAAATCATTCCGTCCAATGAATTGTAACGGACATTCAAATCTTCTAAACTTGAGAGCTGACCTACAGTATCTGGAATGCTTCCATTCAAGAAATTTTCGATCAGATCTAACTCTTTTAAACTTGAAAATTTTCCAATCAAAGCTGGGATTGAATCATGAAAGTAGTTTGAAGAAAGACTAAGATATTCTGGCCTATTCTTGGGGCAACCATACAAGCTGCCTATAGGACAAGAAATCTCATCACTGAGTTTGTTATAACCCAATTGGAGCTTCTGCAAATTGCACAGATTGCTCAAAGTTTATGGTATTTCACCCTCTAACTCACTGCCAGACAGGTCAAGAACTTAAAGAAAATAAAGATTTCCAATTTCCCTTGGAATAGACCCTTGTAAATTACTCCCACTTAGATAAAGATGTTGAAATGTTACTAATGTTGTTTAACAACCAATGGGGAATTGTGGAATTGAGGTCATTGTAGCTTAGATCAAGAACCATGAGAGATGTGAAATTATTAACGTATAGAAAAAGAGGGATTCCCTGAAAATAAGTGCAACTCTAACAAAGAAGGAAGCATATTTATTGAATCTAACCAATTGTTGACATTGTCAAGAGTTACATTATAAAGGTCCAAGAATTTCAAAGAAGAAAGAGTAGCCAGCCAATGGAGATTGTCAACTATCAAGTTATAATTATGACAAGATCAAGAAACTGCAAATTTGAAATATTCCCAAGATGATGGGGAATCTTTCCTGTGAAAAGGGTACGAGGGAGGTTTAAATATTTCAATTGTTTTACAGAACCTAAAAATTTTGGAATTTTAAGGCCTGAGACAAGATTGGCTGAATTTGCCCGTGCTATAAGCTTCCAATGAAAATGGATTGTGAAGATCAAGCTTTATAACATGGCCATATGTGTTGATACAGGCAACTCCCTCCCATGAGCAGCAATCTTCTCCAGTCCATGCAAATAAACTGTTTGAATTATCTGTGAGACTAAGCTTGAAATTGAGAAGTGCCTCTCTTTCACTCTTGATACAGACAACATTTGAACTAACTCCACTACTAATTAGAAGACTAGGAATTAAAAGAAGCACGCAAAACATCTCCAGAATACCAAGAAAAGTTGCCATGACTTCTCCAATTCAAGATTTTATAGATAACCAGGAAGAATAGTTATACTGGCACTCTATCTTATTCTGTAATTTGTTATGGACTCAGGTTTTTTGTTATTGCTAAATTGAACTCTCTTTCAAGTCTCTGGGTTGTTCTGTTTGTGTTGACTTATCCGTTCTATTTGAATTTATGCTGCATTATTAAATTTTGAAGAGTTAATGCAGTGCAAGTTCAAAGAAAAAAGAGTGATTGCAAAGATAATTGAATCTTTGAGGATATTCAATTTTAAAAAAAAAAAAGCTCAAAATTTTATAATTCCAGAAAACCGATCTTCAGAATAAAGAGGAAAAAACTGCTAGTGCAAGACAACTTTGCTTGTTGAATTATGTTGCCAATCATGGTTGAAAGGAGCAATAGGAAAGACTTCGAGAACCTTTTGCTATATAAATATACTATCAATCATTTTTCAGCTCATTTTAATTATATCTCGACTGAGATTAAATCTTTTCTTGAGATAAATTTAAGAACACATTTACTATCATTTTACATAGTTTAAAAATTATTTTTTGAATATTAATTCTGGTCAATAAGATGAGGACAAGAAATAAATTTATCAATCAAGTTAACATTTAAGGCAATTAAAATATATTAGAGCTACAAAAAGTTAGTTGAAATTTTAAATAATGTAAATAAAAATAAAAGAGAGAAGAGGAGTTTAATAAATAACTTAATTAAGAGAGAGAGAGAGAAAATGGTAGCTCATTTTCATTTTCATTTGTCACCACCGTCCAAATCCTTTGATTAAGAACAAGGAAATACAAAACATGTTTTGCCACTTTCTTCCTAAGCATGATATTGGGTCCCATATTTGTCAGCTTTGTCTCCTAAATGACGATCTTAAGATTCTGATCTCACAATTCTTAGGTTAATTCCATACATAATTCAAAACTTAAATTTTTCCTCGAAGTGAATAGTGTTGATTAAGGATGGATTTTATAAAATTTAAACCAGCTTTGGAGAGGGGCTGCTATTATCTGTGTTATTTCTTTTTTTTTTTTTTTATTTAATATATATATATATATGTATATATTACTCGCACATCTATTTATGTCGGTTTTTATCATTACCTGAAATTGAATCTAATTTTCTATTAAAATCTACCTCGTTCCATTTATTAAAGAATACATATATTACCTACTCCATTAGACCAAAGCAAATATCCAGCAAAGGTGGGGCAAAATGTCCATCCCTAACAATGAGAAGCCAATAAAACAATTGGAAGGGAAGAAAATAACCAAAAACAAAGCAAAGGGTAGGTAGATATAAGCTTTGGAGTGCTAGTGAGGTTAGAAAGATAAATTATATATAAATTTATTTAACATTTTATATTTTATAAATGTGAGATATTATATTTTAATATTTTTTTTAAATGATAATTGAGTGAAAATAATTTTTTATTAAATCTATTTGATACTTATAAATTTATAATGGAAATTAAGTTCAACATTGCCCGGTTGAAAGACATTTGAATGAAACTCATTACGAAATGAATATCCATCATCAAACCAAAAGATATTTGAATGAAATTTATCATGGGGTGAAAGTCCATTTCTAGGTAAAAAAAAAAAAAATTAAATCCAATTCAATTTATGATACAATGAGAAGTGGTGTAATAATCGATTATATTTTAATATTATGTTATAAATGTTGAAATTTATATAAATATGAGATTGCTAATCTCAATAACTAAATTTTGAGATTAATGCTCTCATAATTATATAAACCTCTAATATTTCTAATAATATTTATGTCTTAATCAACCTAATCATACTCACACAAACAATGCAGAAATTGTTGACATTGTTTTCATGTCTAAATAGCCTGCCATTTTTTCTACATTGGTATTTACTTTATCCACTGTTTTAAAGATAATAATATTTAATTATTTATAATGACATGTTTGATATATAGAAATGGGATGATTGGTTTATGTATTATTTGGAGTGCTTTATAGTTTCATATTGGGGATAACTTTAGTTATGTATTAATTAATAATAATAGGGAGATCAAGTCATTGTTAGTCCTTGTCCTTTAAGCAACATGCCAAGTATTTTTCTCTTTTTCTTTTATGCTTATTAAAAAAATCAAATTTTCTTGCAAAGTCCAAAAATGTTGATAGCTGTATGGATAATGGAGTCCTTGTTCGTTATTATATATACTTTATTCCAGTTCTTGTTTTCGTAAGGAATTTGGCTATTGAATTCTCAACTTGGATTGGCAATTTTTTCAATATGATTGTTGATATATTTATAAATATATATCTTTATTAAAATTTGAAAGCAATGTGACAATATTTAGCACGTATTATTTATTTATATATTATTGAGCAATGTTGAGTGTAAATTTCAATTATATATTCTGTCCTTTGCAATCAAACTAGAGGTACTTATAATCTTTAAAAAATTATATGTAGAAAGTCACTTTTAGGTGAAAGAAAAAGGGATAGAAAACACTTTATCTAACATATTATATGAATAATAAGTTAATAAGCAACCTCAAGAGTTAACTTCCAATGTAAAAAAAAAAAAAAATAGTTTGATTGATAAGAAAATTTATTTATTTTTATTAATTATAATTTAATTTTTTGGACTAATATCCAAAAGTTAATTCTTAAAATATATGGAATTAATTTTTAAAATATATGAAATAAGTATGAAGGTGTGTATTCAAATTTAATCATAAAAGAAGATTTTGAAGATGAGCACCTATTTTGAAATTATCAAATTGAATTAAATTTTAATTTTGTAAAATTTTAATCATTAAATATATTTTCTTAAATAATTTTTATAATTTTGTATATTTTAAAATATAAAAACATCAAATTAATATTAAATTCCTAAAGCACATTTAAGACTTTTAATGTATTTAATTTAGATTTTTAAAAATTTTTATGAATATAAAAAATTAAGATGTATTCAATTAAAATTTTTAAAGATTCTGTAAAAATAAAAAGATATTTAATTAAAATTTTTAAATATTTAAAAAAAAATTATGTAAGTCAAGGGATATTTAATCAAAATTTTTATATAGTTTTTAAAAAGTTTATTAATAATAAAAAATTCATTGATTTTTAAAGAAATAAATTTTTATAAATCTTAAATGATTTTTTATATATTAATATTAATAAAATATCATCAAAATTCTCTTTATTTTTTGTCAAAATTTTAAAAAATTTTAGATGATTTCAACAATGCAAGAGTATAAAGTTTCTCCTATCAATGAACAGAACAAACCTCCTGTGCATTATTTATAAACAAAACCTATATACTCGCAATGGTCAACCATGGCAACAACAACCAATATACGTAAGCTTTAACATCTGGAAAATGAACATCAAATTCAAGTGTCCTTTATCTCGGTATGAATTTTTTTTTTTTTTTTTTTTTTTTTTAACGACACACGCATTATGTTCAAGGCATAGTGCAAAAAATAATGAAAAGTAGGAAAAGCTACCTTATTTTTTATAAGTTGACGGCAGAAATAATTAAATTGAATTAAAAAATTATTGTAAATAATGAATTAATTTTTAAAATTATTTATTTAAAAATATATATAGACTATATATTTATATTTACATTGATAATATATTTTTTAAAATATTATTATTAAAAATAATAATTTACCATTAATATAAATTTAAATAAAAAATCTTAATTTTCTGCAAATATCAAAATAATTATTATAAATTAATCAAAATTTATAAAAATCTATTTATATTTATAAAATAAAAATATGCAAAAATCATTTATAAAATCATGAATTCTATAAAAATCATTAAAAATCTATAAAACTAAACCAAATTGTTTACTTATAAAAATTATTAATTTTTTTAATTTAATGCACCTCTTTTAAGAAAGTTGTGATAGTTGATTAATAGAAGAAAAAGGTGATGAATATTTTATTTGTAACAAAAGTTATGTCATTATACATAATTTTTTTTTAATTAGCGTTTGTTGATATGTGAACTTATATATATATATATATATATATTATGAAATTTAATAAATTTTATTTATATTTAAAATATTTAAATATCTATTTTTTGTATGAATTAGACTTTTATATTTTTTAGTTAATGAATTTTTTAGAATTAATTTCTTTAATTTCTAAATTGTACCAACTTTAATTAAATTTTAACAAAAATATCGAATTCTTAAATCAAATTGTCTTGAATTTTTAGGTAAGACATTACATAGATTTTTTTTTTTTTTTATATAGAATGATTTTGAATTTTAAGTTTTTTTTAATTTTTGGGATAATTTTGAATATTTATAAATATTCAAATTGAATCAAATCATAATTATTCATAAAATATTTAATCTTGATTAACTTGTTATTAATTTGAAAATACTCTTGACCAATTAAAAAAAAAGTTGAAAAATAATTAAGAAAAAGATCTATTAGATGTTATATTGGTACATTTAGATGGTTTGTTTAACTTTTTACATTTTAAACCATATAGTTAACTTTTTGTAATTCACCTTATATATTTTTTTTCCTTAAACAAATTTGATTTTCTTTTCATATGGCGAATAAAATTTTATTTATAACTTAAATGCATCTCATTGAAATTTAAATTTATCCTTTTCCAACATCTATTACCCAACACTAAATTAGTTATCTTCAAAGATTATATTTTTTTTTCTTTTTGAATTTGAAAGATTGTTAGATATAATTATTCTCTACCTATTCATAATATCTAAAACTCATAATAACAATAAAAAATAAAAAAATTATTAGATAAGACAGTAATATATTTTTTTACTTAGAGTACAATAAATTTTATATATGTTTCTTATATACTCATCTCCATGTGATTTCAATTAAAATAAATAAAAGGATCATATTTTTATAATATTAATATTAATGATAATTATCGTCATCATCATCATTATTATTATTATTAGCCTCTATCTAATTTTTTTTAAAAAAATTAGTAAATACTTAAAACGTAATTATCCAAATAAAAAGAGGGCATTTAGTAATTTCCCAAGACCCACCATTAAGTTGTAGCCTCGCCTGTGTTAGCATATCCCCGTGATTAAGCGAACAGAGAGAAGAGGAGACTGTGTCGTCTTTGAAATTCATTTCCGAAAAAAGGACCAAACCAAACAATTTAAAGAAAAAAGAAAATTACCCATTTTTCCCATTTCAAAACTAAAAACTCTTTTAAAAATACAGAAGAAGAAGAAGCAAAGCTCTCTCATAATAAAATCAGAACTCACATTTTAATATCATCGATTCGTTTCGTTTATCTCTTTTCTCAGATCTAATTTATCTCCATAAATTCTTCCTCTGATCTCTCAAACTATCGAACCCTAAAATTAACAGAAAAAATGTTTAGATTAGAACAGGAGAAGATCAGGAAACGAGTTTGATTTCCGTTTAGGAATTGAAATCTAGAAGTCACGGGAATTGCGAGGGTTTTGCTGTTTTTCAAGAAATGTCCGACGCTCTCTCCGTGATTCCGGCCTCTGTTCTTCGTAATCTCTCCGATAAGCTTTACGAGAAGCGCAAGAATGCCGCTCTTGAGGTTTTCTTTTTCTATTTCTAATTCGTTTAATTTTTGTTTTTAGGATTTTGAAATGGCTTAATTCTGTTGTTGTTTGGTTAAGCGATATTTTTGTGTGTATGTATGTATATGTATAGCTTGAAGGTATAGTGAAGCAGCTTGCTGCTGCTGGGGATCATGATAAGATAGCTGCAGTGATCAATTTGTTGACTACGGAGTTTACATACTCGGCTCAAGCTAATCACCGGAAGGTTTGCATTGCACACTACTAAAAAATGATAGCTAATTTGAATTTTTTGAATACTTGTTGTTTGGCTTACAACTGTATTGCATAATTTTGAAAATTTTGTCACTGGTAGGGTGGATTGATAGGTCTGGCTGCTGCAACCGTAGGGTTGAGTACAGAAGCAGCTCAACATCTTGAGGTAATTGATCTAAAACTAGTCCGTGTTTTCTTCTTCCCTTTGTTTTTCTATTCTAGTACAGATGCTATTATTTTAGTTCATAGATATATCACAGCTTTACCATTTAGATTGTCCTTGTCAAATTAAGCCATGGAAACATAAAAAAAACTTAGCTTCTTCGATTTGCACGTGATTCTGGCTGATTTTGGAGATTCTCATGGAAGCAATTTTCCATGAAGTTGATATGATCTGCAAAATAGGGAATTGTTGACTATTTTAAATAATAGAATTGTAGTTTTTGAATGAAACTGTTCTTGTGTAAAAATTCATTACTATGTTATGCCTTTTCCCCCTTCCACTCCCAGTCTTCCGCATTACCTTTTTCTTTTGTCTTTTAATACTTGGAAGTTGGAACAGACACCTTACATGATATGTTTATTTAATTAGCATTTAGATTTCGTGTTAGAATCTTAAAATGAATTATGAGCATCATTTCTATTGAAATTGAATTTATATTATAGAATGAGCTAATAGCATATCATTTAGTTGAAGAATAGGAACACACATTATGATAAAAGAGCTGCTGAATTTTTTTGTGAAGGATGATTAATTTCTAAAACGAATATTGCATTAAATGAGGAACACGTGTTACATATGTTCTCTAATGAAAATAAAGTAGAATTATGGTTAGCATTTTCTAGACTAAAGTGATAAGTATAAAATATATGTAATGGTCAAATGAGAATAATATGGCATGTATTTGTAAGAGAACCTAAAATAAGATTGGACAATATTGTTAGAATGTCCTAAAGTAGTTCCAAGGAAATCTATCCAAATTCTGATTTTGTAAAGAAAAAAAAAAAAAACTTGATGCGTGTTTGAAGATGGTTATTTGCCACTATGGAATTGTCCACTAAAAGTATTATCATACTAAAAGTCATTGAATTAAGTGTTTTGTGCATTCTATGCTTAGAAAGTTTGCTAGGAAAAAATATAATATTTTTGATGAGATATATTTTGAAAATATCTTTTGCAGGCAATGCTGTAAAACACATACATTTTTTTTCTTTTAATACTTTAGGAAAACCCTTGTAAGACAATATTCATAGGAAAATTCTTCAGTTATAATCATTTTGTACATTCTTTTATGAAAAAAGTATATTATGTACTGTTTTTATGGGAACAACTTTCCGTCTTCTATTTGAACCAAATATATAAGATGCAGTTGTATTGACATGTGGGTGGTGCAATAGAATTTCTCATGTTAAATTTGAGGGGTGTATTGCATTGATTAAATTATGCACCCAAACAACTGATAGACAGAATTTTATTCTTTAGATGGGGAAGGAGTGGGGGATTGACAAATCAAACCTAATTTTCAGGGTAATGCATCAAGAAATATTCACTTATTCCAGAATCAGGATAATTATCTAATTATTTCCCGACCAATGAAGAACTAACCACCACTTTGTTACCTTGTTTAAGACAAAATTTGTATGAAATAGAGTGACTGAAGTACTTACCTGCCTGTTATATTTGTATCATTTTATTTTTAAACATTGCTGAAATGCTTTTTCTCTTCTTGTCTTTTGCTTCAATGCATCTCGCCAGCAAATTGTGCCACCTGTGCTTAATTCATTTTCTGACCAAGATAGTAGAGTTCGTTATTATGCTTGTGAAGCCCTGTATAACATTGCAAAGGTTAGAATGGAATCCTGCTGATTTTATTTCATTTTTTTTTAATTTTTTCTTCGCTGGATTTATACAGGCCTTAATGTTCCATATTTTATCAAAGTGCAGGTGGTGAGAGGAGATTTTATTGTATTCTTTAACCAAATTTTTGATGCACTGTGTAAGCTTTCAGCGGACTCAGATGCCAATGTACAAAGCGCTGCTCATCTCTTGGATCGGCTTGTAAAGGTTAGTTGCTCCCATCTGCAAAAATTTGCTGATTACTATATTATTTTGATAGGATCCCCTTAAAACAACTTGAAATCAATTCTAATATTTTGCTACAATGAAACAGGACATTGTTACTGAAAGTGATCAATTCAGGTATGTTAGTAGTATTGGATATGTAGGCTAAGATTAGCAAGAGACTTTTTGTTAACTGCCTTAGCAATGTTCATTTTATTTTATTTTTATGGTTTCTCTCTGTCAGCATTGAAGAATTCATACCTTTGCTGAGGGAACGTATGAATGTCCTAAATCCCTATGTCCGCCAATTTTTGGTTGGATGGATCACTGTGTTAGACAGTGTTCCAGATATAGATATGCTGGGCTTTCTTCCTGATTTTCTTGACGGTAAATATCCTCCTTCTGAAATCTAATATGCTTCTTTAAAATGTGTTTTTATTTTACTGCTAAATACTAGGAACTCACAAACTTCTATGAACCTCAGGCTTGTTTAATATGTTGAGTGATTCTAGCCGTGAAATAAGACAACAAGCTGATTCTGCACTTTCAGAGTTTCTCCAAGAGATCAAGAACTCCCCAGTAAGACTTCTTCTGGCATTAACTCCCAAATTTTTGCTCTTATATAGTTTCTGTTCCTGGTGAATTGCCTTAGAAAATCTTTTGTGTGTATCTGCTTCTTAAGAAATTATAAAATTAGATACCTAGCATTTTGATGTAAAAACAATATCTTTTGTTCATTTGTAATTTTCTGACTCGAGCAGTGCTACTGTTGAAGTCTGTAGATTATGGTCGTATGGCTGAGATACTGGTGCAAAGGGCAGCTTCTCCAGATGAATTCACTCGGTTAACAGCAAT
>CANXYC010313846.1:0-11499 GCA_948193065.1 Aleurites moluccanus | reverse complement strand
AAATTTTTTTTCGCGCTTGTGTTATGTATCTCGAGCTTGTTTTTCGAGTGTTTTTTTTTTTATGTGTGTTATTTATTTGTTTTATATATATATATATATATATATATATATATATATATATATATATATATATATATATATATATATATATATAGCTATTATATTGAAATATAGGTATTCTAAGGGTTATTTATAAAGTCATCTCGTCATTTATATAAATTAATACATATAATATATCTTTTTTATTTTTTCAATTAGTTCATTTGTAATATATATATATGTGCAGTAACTATTTTAAAAATTAAATTTATATAAAATTATCTTATTGATTTTTTTTCCCTCTACGGCCTTGTGTTTCTATATGTTTCAATTAAAATATATAGACTAATGTATATAATTTTTTTTTTTAATTTTTTCAACTAGTTTATATATAATAAATTTGATCTTTATCTCTTTTTTTTAATGTTAATATTCAAAATTATAAAAAAATAATATTTAAATTTAATAAAATAATATAATATGTTAAAATATTTTAAAAAATATGAATTAAATAAAAAAAAATCAATTACTATTTAGTCTCTATATTAAAATGAATTATATTAATCATGATCTTTATTTTTAGAAATAATTTAATAGTCCCTATATTTACTATCTATTAAATAACTTAGTCAAGTGTTTTTTTTTTTTTTTTTTTATTAGGAAAAAAAAATCTATTTTGAATCTATTGTCTAGAAAAATATGTACTCAGTATGCAAATAACTTATTCTAAGATGATTTTTTTAGTTAAATTACAATAAAATTATAAATAATTGCACTAATAAAGAATTTTACTTCGAAACACATAAAGATTCTTATATTATTTGTTCAATGAGCAATAGAGTCGTTAATACTTTTATTAAATTGCATTCATATATTGATTTTACCATTAGTTCAACTTTAAATTTTTTTCCTTTTATCTTTTTTATGTGGTGAAATATTTTTATTTTTTTATTTTTTATATCATTATTTTTTATATTTTTATTTTTAGAAATACTACAATAGGAAATGAGTTATTATGAATTTCTTGAAAAGAAAAATTATTTTTATAAGAAGATGAAAAAGAAAAAGATGAAGAAAAGTCCGGAGACAAGGAGGAAATACAAATTGAAAGTTTGGATTAGAAAAGTATTTAATTTTATCTTTTTATGTAACTTTTTTCAATTGATTAATAAAATAGCACTCTATCTCTGATTAAATTACACATGCGGTCCCTTAAATATTAGTTAATGCGCAACTCAACTCAACTTTATCATTTTAAAATCACTAAAGTTGTGTTAAAGGCGAATTGAAAGTCCCTCAATCAATATTCCTTCATATCCATCAACGATGTATAGACAACATTTCATCAATTTTAAATCAACTTTTTTGCCACATCTTACTCCTCCCATTCATTTCTCTCTCTTTCTCTTTCATTTTTGCCTATTTTTCAATTAAAATTAATCTCTCTCTCTAATAATCTCCTATTTCATTTCATCTCTCTCTCTCCTGATGTTTTCAAATAAAAAGCTTTAAAACCCTAGATTGAAAAGCATTCAAATGTATCTCCAACTCCAAAAAGGGCACAAAGACTTTGTTCTTTTTTCATCTTATCCACAATGTCAGAGTTGCATGTGGAATATGGCGCCCCGATCTGTAAGTGCTATGAGGAAGCTTCCCTTCAAACTCCCTGGATATAAGATGACCCTCAGAGGCCTTTTTACGATTGTAAATATTATTGGGTAAGTAAATTTTGTTTGGGTATACTTATATTAGTAGCAAATTGGGATGTTGATTTGTAACTTAGTTTTGCAGACCCTTTGTGGGAACTGCAAGTTTTTTTTAATATATTAATTCAGAGTAGCCGATATGTGCTAAGAAGATCATCAATGCTCTGTTGAGAAAGGCTAACATAATGGAGAAGGAGAAGAAAGAGTTAGTGAAGAGGAGGATATTTGTAATACCCTAGGAAATCATATCTTGTATGCATGATTTAATTCTCAGTTTGTAGTTTGAAAGCATTGAAATGATGAGAAATAATTTTAGAGACACAGTTAGAAAGCAAATGCAATACTTTTTCGAAAATCGTCGGTGTCGGAAACACTGCCGAGAAAATAGCAGTCCGGGCAACCGATGAATTTATGATTCTAATTAGGGGGGTAAAGGATCACATAAATACATGGGTAATTATGGTAAAAAGAAAGAGGAGAAAAATATTTACGAATACTAAAAAAGTAAACGATGGCAAAACCATAAATAAAGTCTAAGTTTCAGAATGACTCTGAAACTATTTTTATAAATAAGTATAAATAAAAATAAGTCTTTTCAATTCCCACTTTGAAATCCAATTCCCAATAGAATTGTCAGATTAAATTACAGAAGAAGTTGGGGTCAAAATATGAATCCATGATAGTTTAAGGACCAAAAGATAATTTGCCATTTTGACTTAATATTTAAGAATGCCTTAGGAAAAATTTGGCCATCTTCTTCTTCCTTTCTTGAAGTGACCGAACCATTCTTCCTTCCTCCATCTTCCAAGCTTGTTTTCTTAAGAAAAGATAAAGAAAACTTGAATTTAAGCTTGGTTCTTCCATTTCCAATTCATTTCTTCCTTTAAATCACAAAGGAAACCAAAGAGAAATTGAAGGTAGATTTCGGGTGGAACCTCCATTTAACGTAACAAATTAGTTTGTTTGAATTTATGGTTTATTTGGATGATTTAGATGATGAATTATATGGGTATGTTGTTAGATTGCATCAATTGATGCATTTAAACTATTTTCCCTCATTTCCAAACCCTAGGTTGAAGTTGTTTGTTTTGGCCTGATGAATTAGTGTTAGTTTATGTTATTTAAACTTAGAATATGTTAATTTGAGACTAATGGATGATTGATTTGTGGTTGTTTTGTTGTAAAAAATCAAATTATACATAGCTGTGAATATTGTCTCCTTTGAATTCCTAAGCAATTTTGAGCATTAGGTGAGTTTAATATGCATCATTTATCATGTTTCAAGCATTGAAATTTGATTTGGAAACCATATGTGAAACCATGTTTTTGGCCGAACCACTATCCACTATTCACCCTTTGAATTTTGTTTGATTTTCTTCGTGTTTCACTTAGCCAATTTGATCCTTTAAATGATGTTTATTGTTGGATATCTATTGCTTATTGAGTTGCTTTGATTGTGAGCTTATTGTTGATTGTATGGGCAATGCCAACTTTGCACCAAAACCTAACCTAATGGCTTGCTCTATTATGCCTACCATGTGTTTGATGAAATACCTTGTTATATTGTTATTGGCCTGTCATTCCTTCATCCATAGGCCTACCAATTTGAATGCCATTGTCGCCAGCGACTTTGGCATACCAATTGTGCCTATCATTTGCCAATGTATAACTAATCTTTGTTCCATACCTTTGTTGTTTACTAAACCAATTACCATTGCTTACCTATTGCTTATTGTTATTCCTTTGATCCAATTACTACTTGAAATGATTAATATTGAGATAATTGTTATTGGTAATATCATTGTTACATAATGGTATCTAATGATATGTTTCACTCTTGTATTGACCCTAATATAGCTTGACAGAGCTGCCGTTCCGACAGGGTAGTGGGTACATACTGTCGGCAATGTACACATTGTTTACTGATGCCCTAGCTGGGAAGGGTTATTGGTACTAGTCATAAGAACTGATTAATCTTATGCTTACTGATATGAGATTGACTGTATATTTACACATAGTCCATACTGTTCTGGCCTTTTATCTGTCTTACCATATTATACCATTCTTTTGATATGACTAATGGCCATTCTGTCATCACCGTCTATTGATTCTGTAAACTATTTATATTGACATATTAACATCATTATTTCCTCTGTTACCATTTGTGATTGATCCAAATCATATTCATTGGAGATGCATATTAGTTTCACTGAGTATCTTATATACTCACCTTTTTTCCTTGTTTACCCATTTCAGATGAAGAGTAGATAGCAGAATCTCAAATTTCAGACTCTTTGTAGATTCCTGTAGTTTTTTGTTATCGATGTAATTATTTTAAATACTGTATTTTGATGTTCATAATCTAGCTGTTTCATGGGTTATGTATGGGTTAGTTAGGATACGAACATGTGTATATGATATTATATGATATATGAGTATTGATATGATATGTGATGATGGATGTTACAACTAACAACATAATTGCAAACAGTTTATAGAATTGCAGAATGAACAGTAACTAAGTATATTGATTAATTAATTGATGGTTATAAATATTGCATGTGATACTAGATTTTACGGGTGTCGGTCGCCATTGACATCTCCTGTATTTTAGGACCGTCGCGATCTGAAAACGGATCGTGACAATATTATATGGGGTTAGATAGGGTTTTTATATGGGGGTTGCCCTTGCTACTATGGGTCCTAGATGGCCATCAATAAAGAACGAAATATAGTGTGTGTTGATGATGGGTTTAGGTGTATTGACTTAGTTTGGTTAGGCTTAGGTGCTTTTGGAAAATGTAGATCTTTTGGACTAATATATGTAATCTGGTAAATTATATATAAAATAAAATTGGTCCATATTATTTGGAATTATATTACTAAGTATTCGATTATATTTTATATATCTTATGCACATTTAATGTTAATTTATTTATACTGGTATGAATATGGCGTTTATTAACACATGCAAATCACAAACTATTTGCAAATGCACAATATGAATAATCAAATGTATTATAATCACAAACTGTAATTTTTGGAGTAAATTTAACTTTGCTTCCATTAACATGTAAAAGTAACTATTTTTGCCACATACATACATAATATTATATGAGTAAATGAATCTATATTAAAACCAACAATTGCAATTATTATCAACACAGAATCACAAAATGAATATCCAGACGGTAAATGCCTTGTACATTTGCTGACAAATGAAATGAAAAAATACTAATAAATATCCATAATTTCAATCCTAAACCCTAAGTTTGCTGCTTAAGCACAAAAAAAAAAAAAAAAAAAAAAAAAAAAAGAGATTATATTTATTGGTGCAACTGCTTCACCAAAAATAAAAAATAAAAAAAAAATCAACAACTACCTTCATCATGTTAAATTGTATTCCTTTTATCTTATTTCTGCATATGTTTTTCAAAAAATAAAATTAACTGTTGCTATGAAGTTCTGACTTCATGCCTTTCATTGTCTAGAACTATTTGAAGGCTCATGAGATATTTCACTATTATGGCTTAACCGAGTGAAATTGCTTTGTTGAGTTGGTTGTGAACCACCAAATTGGCTTGAGTGGAAAACCCCCTGTTACTTGGTTGCATTTAAGACAAAGTAGTAGTTACATTTATTGTCAACCTACATTTGTAAAGTCATAAATTGTAATGAACAAACAACATCCCATCATTAATCAATTAAAAGTGATTGCACCCTAGAGGAAAGTGAGTTTGAGAGGGAAAAATAAATCTTTCAAAAAGTGGGGGCAGTTTATGTTTCTGAAAGCGATTTCGTCTTTTATAATCCTGCATTATAACGTGAGTTACGTGAGTAATGGACGTTACACTAGAGTTATAACAAGCACTATAAAAAATAACGGGCTGAAATTTGGTTTCTGTCTGAAATTCAATAACGAGTGTTAGACTTTGGTAATAGGCGTTATGCCAGGTATAGACAGAAGGCTAAGAGAATATTGAGTTTTAATCATTTGTGACCCAAATGCATGTTTATGTTATTTTACAATGGTAATATTTTGATATATATTGAGATTGAAATAACATAAACACATGTAATACTCATGAAATGTATCTCAATTATCACAAAGTGTAATTTATTCATAGAAAGATTCATACAACAAGCACAAAGTCATCATAAATCATCAAGTTATGTAACAAGTAATAATTTTCACCATGAAAATTTTCAAAATTCATACTTGAAATGTATCAATAATATCTAATTCCCTTCTTATGAAGTAAAATGCTTCTCTGTCCAAGGGTTTAGTGAAAATATCTGCTAATTGTTGCTTGGTTTTCATAAACTCAATATTTATGTGACCTTTGCATATATGATCTCCAAAAAAATAATGTCTAATGTTTATATGCTTAGTGTGTAAGTGATGAACTGGATTTTTAGAAAGATTAATGTCACTTGTATTGTCATATTTTATAGGAATACAATTAAAAATATGTCTAAAATCTACAAATTGGATTTTCATCCATAGAAGTTGAGTGCAACAACTAGCTACTGCTACATATTCAGCTTCGCTGGTTGATAACGCAACTGAGTTTTGCTTTTTAGAAAATCATAAAACTAACATATTTCGTAAAAATTGACCAGTACCACTAGTACTTTTTCTATCAATCTTGCATCCACTATAATCTGCATCGGAGTATCCATATAGATCAAATGAAGATCCTTTAGGATACTACAAACTTAGGTTTGGTGTGTCCATAAGTTATATTATTATTCTTTTAACTCCGACTAAATAGAGACCTATCATGCTTTTATAAAGTTTAGAGTTTACACTTTTACCTTTTCTATCTACCTCAAGTTTGATTGAGGTCCTCATTATAGTAGGTAGGTTAAGACTTGTATTAACCATTCCCAATCTTTTCAATAAATCTTTTGTGTATTTGGATTGGTTGATCAAAGTTTCATGTTCTAATTATTTGATTTGCAATCCCAAGAAGAAATTGAGTTCTCCCATCATGTTCATCTCAAATTCACCTTGCATAGATTTATAGAAATTCTTACAAAACAAATCATTAGTAGCACCAAATATAACATCATCAACATAGATTTGTACAACTAAAATGTATTTTTTACCATGCTTTGTAAAAAGTGTGGTGTCAACTTTTCATTTTGAAAAACCATTTTCAAGAAGAAAATTATTTAACCTCTAATACCAAGCTCTTGGAGCTTTCTTCAAATCATATAAAGCTTTTAAAAGTTTAAACACATAGTTTGGATATTTTTTATTTTCAAAACCAGGAGGTTATTCAACATAAACTTCTTCATATATAAAACCATTTAGAAAAATATTCTTGATATCCATTTGATAAAGTTTGAAATTTTTAAAGTATACATAAGCAAGTAACATTTTAATTGCTTCTAATCTAATAATGAGAGTACAAGTTTCATCATATTCAATGTCTTCTTCTTGAGAATAACCTTCAGCAACTAGTCTTGTTTTGTTTCTTACCATAATTCCAAATTCATCCAACTTATTGTGAAAAATCTATTTTGTTCCGATTGTTGGATGGTCTTGTGGTCTTAGAACTAATGTCCACACTTGACTTCTTTCAAGTTGATTTAATTCTTCTTGCATTGTCATTATCTAATAATCATTTTCAAGAGTATCTTTCACATTCTTTGGCTCAACTTGTGAAAGAAAAGCAATATATTCACAAGTGTTGGATTTTTGATCTTGTTCTTAATCTTAGATTTGGATCACCAATAATTGGAGTGTCTTTAATCTCATTCTTAATTCTTGGATGATTAGGTTCTTGAAGTTGATGAATAGGTTGTGTAGATTCTTCATCTTCTTTATCATTCTTGCCAAAATCCATGATATTTTCTTCTTATTCTTTCAAGATTAGATCACCTATCATATTTTTCTTTATCTTTAGCCTCTACAATAAATGTATTAAAACACTCAGATATATTATTAATAAGAAAATCTCACTTTGTATGTGTCAGAAAATGAGATCTACTCCAGTGTTTTGCTGTTGCATAACCACTGATGTAATTCATGGCATTTCTCATTAATAGCTTTCATACATTTTGTAAGTCTCTGTCCATAACTAGTACTTGCACAATCCCAAAGCATGTACACTCCCTGAAACAATTTGTTTTCTTAGTAAATGGAGCCTAATCATTTACACATACTAGGCTCAAGGCTATTGGCAATGTGGACTACGATTATAGTGAGAGGTAATGATGTGGGTCAAGTTTTGTCAAGTAGAAATACTTTGGGTTGGGCTGCGCTTGTGATTCAGGTAATAAATTTGAACTTAGTATCCAATTCAATCAATAATAAAAATATTTCGGTTTCATTTGATTTTAAAGAGAAAAATTGAACTTTTTCTTTTTCTTTTTAATTGAGAGAAATTAATTATACTTTTACTTGTACGATTCAAACTTTTTCGTTGGGTATCTTTTTAAAATATATAAATTTAAATATAATCTTCTATGTTTAAACTAGTTAAAGGAAATTCTCTCAAGATTTCAAGAGTTAAAATCTTAAAATAGCTTTATAATTTGAGTTAATGAGTTTTAATGATAGTTTAATGGTTTAATTAGAGAAAAAAAATAAGATTAGAGGCAAATTCTTGAAAATTTTGAAATTCCTGTGTCTAAATAGAATATTAAAGCTGGGTTTTCATACCCTTAAAAAAATTCACAAACATTAAAGTTGTAGATATACATGTTTAGATTATATGTCTTTAAGAAAGTTTTATCCAATTCGTGATGTATTGAGAGATATAGGACACTGAGTAAGACTAACTCGGGTTAGGATTTTAACTGAGAAACCCTACAGTATTTTGCATTTTTGAGTACTTAAGTTAAAAATCAGAGAAAACTCAAAACATAAAATATGTTCCTTATGTCTTAGCTAAATTTAAATGAAAACAAAATATCATTTGGACATCTAAATGTTAAGATATGAATAAAATAGTAGAGGTTGCTCAGGTAGGATTTGCAGGACAGATTTCAGGATGCATGACATAATTAGAAAATTCATCATAATTCGTGTATTATCCAAAAAAAATCTAAATTTTTAGTATGTTAAACTCTCATATGTATAGTTTAATTATAAAAAATAATTGAATCAATTGGATAAGTATAATTAGAGATATTATCAAAAGCAACTAAGCTGCCAGAAACCAAATTATTGAAAATTGAAAAAGATAGTTAGAATTTGATTCACATTATATGAAATTAAAGTGAATAGAGTATTAAAACTGTCTAATTGCTCTTATAGCTTCTAAAGATAAAGATAAAGAAGAAGAGCTATTGGATCATTCATTTTGCTTTTGTTATAGTGGAAGGTTAAGTTTTCGAGCTAGAATTATAAAGGTGAGTATGTATATATGTCATTTTACTTAAATTTGAATCCAAATGATATTTGTTAATGTTTCATTGTTTTGAATCCTTGAATGATTGAAACCCTAATTATTGGATGATTGCTTATTGTAACCTTGAAAATAATTGACTATGGAACTTCTTTTCAATGTCAATTATAAATCTTGAATTGGATACAAACCTAATATGCTAATGACAGGCCTACTCACCTGATAATCAATTCATTTGAAATGGGTTGATATAACTTATTGAGGAGGCGAGTTTCAAACAATGAAAATAAAAAATAAATATTAATTTATTAATACTAATATTAATAACATATTATGAATAAGAGGTATACATATATATTTAGAAAACAACATTTAATGGAATAATAGATAGGGTTTCAAAGAATAATGAACAATAACGATGAAGGCTTTATCAATACATCAATAACATATATATACATGGAATATACTTATGAGTTCATAGGAACATAGTAATAAAAGAAATTAGGGTATTTATCATTCACCAATGCATTTCATAACTCATCTCAATAGCAATTAACTTTTGTAATACCCTAGAAAGTTATAACTCATATATGTATGATTTAGTTCTCAGTATGTGGTTCAAAAGTCTTGAAATGATAGAAAATAATTTTAGAGATACAATTAGAAAGCGAACTAATTACTTTTTCGAAAAGTGGCGGTGTCGGGAACACTGCTGATGCCGAAAAATTAGTTGTCCGATCAACAAAAAAATTTCTGAATTTGATCAGGGGGTAAAAGATCACCATAATGCATATGTAATTTTGGTAAAAAGAAAGAAGTGAAAAACATTTAGGAACACTGAAAAAGTAATTAATGGCAAAATTATAAATAAAAGAAACTTTAAGGTGAATAATGAAAATTGATTCGTCGGAGTTACAGAATGATTCTGAAACCATTTTTATAAATAAGTATAAATTAAAATAAGCTTATTGATTCCCCACTTTGAATTCTAAATCCTGACAAAATTGTCAGAATAAATTACAGAAGAAGTTGGGGTCAAAACCAAATTACTTGGAAGTTTAAGGACCAAAATATAATTTGCTATATGATTTTAGTATAAAAGCAACATTTAGAAATTTGACCATCATCTTCTTCTTTTGTTCTTCCTTTGGTCAAACCACTCATTCCCATTTCCTATCCAATTTTTCATCATTCTTCACCAAATTTCTTAGAATTTTTTAAAGAAAAGTTAAGTTTAACCATTGTTCTTCCATCCTCCATCCTTAAATTACTTGGAAAGCTAAAGAAAATCAAGGAACTTTGGCTAGAAGAATTCGGCCACTTCATCACCAAGAGGTAAGGAATTTATTTGTTCAATTTTATGGTTTAGTTAGATGATTTTAAGCTTGAATTGAATGGGTTTTAGGTTAGATTGCATCAATTGATGCATTTTGATAGAAAACCCTAAATGGCTTAACCTATTTGAAGTTGTTTGAATGAGCTTGGTGATTTAGTGTTAGTTAGTGTTAATTAATGTTAGAATATGTCAATTGGAGGTTAATAGGTAACTAATTTATAGTTAATTTGGTGTAGAATTCAAGATTTGTCAAAGTTGTGCCTATTGCCTTATTTGGAGAATTGTGGTGGAAATCAAGTTTTCAAAGCAATTAGAAGCATTAGGTGAGTCTTATATGCATCAAATAACATGTCTAACATCTTAGATTGAGCATTAGAATTCATATGAAAACTTCATGTTTTGGCCAAACCACTTTCACTATTCACTTGCCTTGGTTTTACTTGATTTTTGCCTTGAATTCCTATGCCAATTTGATCCATTTTTTGTTGTTTAATCTTGTTTATTTGATACCTATTGTAATATTGCCAATGTGGTTTGTTGTTGATTGAAATGGGCAAGCCAAACTTGCACCAAAACCTAACTTATTGGCTTGCCAAATTGTGCCCCACCAAGTGTTTGTTTAAATGCCTAGTTGTTTTTGTCTTGGTCTATTATTTTGTATTCCATAGGTCTACCATTTGAATGCCATTGTCGCCCGCGATATTGGCCTACCATTTTCCTTTGCCGAGCCAACTTTTGTTCCATGTCTTTGTTGATTACCAAACCAATTGTCATTGATTATATATCATCTATAGCAATGCCATTGATCTTATTGATAATTGATTGATTGATATTAAGCTTATTGATATGGAGGATACCATTGTTGCATAATGGTGTCCATTGATATGTTGCTTCCTTATATTGATCTTAATGTGGCTTGACAAAGCTACCGCTCCGACAGGGTAGTGGAAAAATACTGTTGGCGATGTGCACATTATATTATTGGTGTCCTAGCTAGGAGGGTGTCACACCCCAACTCCAGTGGTGCGACGGTCCTAGGGCAAGGGTAGGCTTAAGG
>CANXYC010313644.1:0-10436 GCA_948193065.1 Aleurites moluccanus | reverse complement strand
CTTCCAAAAGCCAATACAATAGCTAATTCCACCAATTTTATCAAAACCCCCAATTTGAGCTTACTTTGAAAACTCAACTTCTTCAATCTACAATTCCACATCAAATTAACCATCAATTAGTTGTTCATTCATATCCAATTGAACATTTCTAACATAAATTTGCCATTCCTAACTCAAATTCAATATATTACCCTTTACAACTTCAATTTCAACATTCAAATTGCAATTACTTTCAATTTTTTATAATCTAATGCAATTAAACTAATTACCCATTCAATTCAACCTAAATAATTACTAAAACATTAATCAAATCAAACAAAATAATAACTTACCCAAATTCACTATGATGGCAGAAATTTTCCTCAAGATTTTCCTCCAAATTCTTTGCTCCAATCAACAATCTATGGATGGAAATGGATAGAGCTAAATGAGAGCTTCATTTTGCTATAAAATTTCATTCAATTTAGTGAAGAAATGAAGAAGTTATGAAGAAAATAAATTAAAAAGGAAAAAAATGGCAATGGAAGAACAAAAATGGAGAAGAAGAGCTGTTGCTGCATCCATGAATTTACAGCCCATATAAGACAAAAATGAGTGTCAAATTATAACTTAATCCCTCAAGTTTCAATTTTTGTATTTTGGTCCTTAAATCTTCTGAAATTTATTCCGAATATTCTGTTAAGATTTTGATATCAGTGTAAAAAAGAAAACATGCTTATTTTAATTTATTCTTAATTATAAAAATAGTTCTGGAGTCATTCTGTAACTCCGACCGACCCATTTCCATAATTCACCTTGAATTACCCTTTATTTACCGAAATGTCATTCTTTACTTTTTCAGTGTTCCTAAATGATTTTCACTTCTTTCTTTTTACCAAAATTACATATAAATTATGGTTATATTTTACCCCAAGACAACTTCAGAAATTCTTTTGTTGACCGTACTGCTAATTTCTCGGCAGTGTCCCTACACTGCCATTTTCCAGAAAAATTTCATATTTGCTTTCTAACTGTGTTTCTAAAATTATTTCCCATCAATTCAAGACTAATGGACCACATACTGAGAAAAATTTCATGCATATGTGTTATGGCTTTCTAGGGTATTACAATAACAACATACCCACTAAAAGTATAAAGAATGTTGGTAGCCCCAATAAAGTAAAGAAACATTGTGGTTCGACCAACCTGTTCCACACCTTAAACCTTCAAATCAAAATTTAAAAAAGATAGAGAGAAATTAATTAATAAATTAAATAATAAAATCCATGGATTATAAAACGAAAGAAATAAATTAATCAAGCCAAAATTGGATTTTTTTTATGATTAATAGTAATTAATTTCTAATTAATCTTAATTAATTAAATTAAAGAGCATCTGTTCATGAATAAAGAAAGCAATTATAAGATACCAAGCAATATAAGCAGTCATCATCAGACTTAAAAATGACCAAATTCTACAATTATGACATGAAGGAATGAAGATAGTCATGGTCCAAAGTTTTATGTCCATGTCCTTTAGTCCAAATTGTCATTAATATGATAAATATCATTGCAATTAATTAATTCATCCGTAAATATTTATAAACAAAAAATAAGGAAAAATATGAATATATAAATATTCTATAATTTTCCACATACTATATATATATGTGTTTACCTTGCACAGGAAATCAACTGAATGACAGATCCAGATAAAGAAAAGTGCAATTGAAAAAAAGCTAGTATTTCTCCAACGTTTCCCCAGCAACCTATCAAGAACTCCAAACCACTGCGAATTAATGAAAACACAAATGAGAAAATTTTAAAATAAATATATTTAAGCATGATTTACTCAACTTTGATTAATGGTTTCTTGCAACATTTTTTACATAAGCTTCTATAAAGGGTTGTTCACTTTCTATGAGACATTTCAAATTGCATTTTCTAAACAATCATCAGCCTTATTTCTAGTCTCAGCTTGCTCTGAAATTGCCATGAGAAGCATCATCTCCCAACCATCAACATAAGCCTATCAACTCCTCTCCCTTCCATTGTTCTTTCTATCCCTTTGCTTCCTGCATTATGCCTTTCTTTATTATTTATTATGCATTTCTTCCTAGGCAACAAATCAATAGGCATACCTTGAAATCACAAAAAACCAAATAAAATACAATGATACTCTACAACGAAAATGAAAATATGGGAGAAAAAAGAAAAGGGAACTACAAAAGAAGCAACCATGAAAGCCAAAAATCATATAAAACATACATCAAAGCCAAGGTAATGTCGTAACTGAACAACAGAGTAATATTATTTTGTTTCTTTTTTCTCAAATGAGCATCAGTTTTGGAGGACTTTTGTAATGGCCGGAAAAAATAAATAGATCTGCAAAATCAACAAAACAAAATAAAAATTAGCCTTTCAAAAACAAAACCATAGTTATTAAAAAACACAAAATAACACAGGAATAATAAAGTCATAAATATAAATTAAAATACAGGTGCCAGTGTTTCCACATCCATATCTCGATTATTCTATTCGCAAACTTCTGGTTCTAAATCTACAGCAATATGGATTTGAGGTTTGAGGTCCTAGTCAAGGGTTGACTCAATGAGTTCAAGCGCCAAGGTACCGGGTTGAGGAGTCAAACTAGCTCGACAAAGAAGCAAGCCAAGCATCAATATAATCAGGATGGAAACCATGATCGCATTTAGATAGTAAACGTAGCGTTTCATCATCTTCCTATTCACATAAATAAACGACCCATTTTAGCATCCCTTGTAAGGAGGAAGGAGCAAGATTAAGTGATGATGATCGGATTTGGAATTCAAAGGAGGAAGATTTAGAGGGAAATAACATGCAAGACAAAAAAAAGAAAGATAACCAAGTTTTCTATCCAGAAGAGAATTGGAAGAAAGAAGATGAGGAATTTGGAAAACCTAAGAGCAAAAACCACAGACTGATTCAATATTTCTCTCTCTAGTGGCTAATGATTTAGGAAGAGAAAAAAAAACTCAATTATTTTACCTTCCCAAGACGCTGCAATAAATCAAAGGTGGCAGATAAGCAAAAGGACTCGTATGACCATGATACGATGCCATTTTGATGGCGTTGTTACATAAAGCAAGACAATTAAATAATTTCATTAATTTGCACGTAAATTTATAATTATGTCCATAAATACGATGTCATTTTGATACGAAGTTTTGAAAAGAATGACATACTAGTAATTATATATGAAAGACAAAATAATAATTTGCAAACCTTAAATCAATTGAAAATTTACTCTTCATTAAGTGACGCCTTATATATTTTATAATAGATTTTATTCTATCTCCAAATTAATAAAAATAGAGTCATGATTTTGAGGTTATAGGAATTAAATCGAGATTTAATTAAATTTTAATTAAATATTAAATAATGTATATAATTTATAATTTTTATTAAAATTTATAAGTAAATTAAAAATCATTAAAGTAATTTATTATATTAAATATTTAAGTAAATTCTTAATATTAATTTAGTTGAATATTAATGTAATAATTTTTCTTTTAATGATATTTATAAGAGATAATTATTATAAGATTTTTGTGTTTTGTTATATTATATTAAAAATCTTTATATTTTTAAAAATCATACAAAAAATTCTTTATAATTTGATTCCATTAAAATTTAAATTTTTCTATTAAAAATTTATTACATTAATATAAAAATTATAATATTATTTTTTTTTATTTTTATTTTTATTTAAATATCATCACTTTCAATCATACTAAAATTTTATTTTCATCACCGCCGCTACCTTCGTTACCACCACCATTTTCCACTTTTATTTTCTGTCCACATACATAAACAATTCAACCCAACTTAAAATAAAATCAAATATTTCAGACAAAATCTAAAACCAACTCATTTAAGCAAAAACAATATAAAAATTAACAAATTGACAAAAACCCATTAGTTAATTTTGGAATTTAATCTCAAAATTTAATCACAAAACCTTATAAAAGTTTAATAAAAAGAAAATTCCAGCAAAAAGTAAATGCAAATTCAAAATAAGAAGAAAGTTCCAGCAAGATATTGAAATTGATGATTAAAAATTGTCGAAGATATCCAGGACAAAAAGGAGAGTAGATCGGAGTTGGATCTCAGTCAAAAACCGGCCAAATCTCGTTTTATTTCCGGTTGTTTTACAGAGGAGAGGACGAAACAACTCAGTATTCTTATGTTAATCATTTTTTTAAAATTTTTATTTTTTAAAGTCGAATGTCCAAAATATCCTGGTTTCTGCATAACACGGCAGAGGAAGGAAAATCCATTCATTGAAATTTTCCACAGTCCAGAACAAGTATGATGATCCTCTTTAGCAAATTTGTTTGTTCTTATCGTGATGTGATTGTGCTACATATGTGCCTCCATAACCTAACCGTTGCAGTAGATGAAAGTTGTTTCCATGTGATTAATAATGGCGGATGGATATCTCTTGTGAGTGTATAAATCAATAACTTGTTAGACATTAGCCTACACTTTGAGTTGGGCCAATATTTGTTTTCGGTTCTGTGAAAAATGATAGCTTATTCTGACATTAGCAATGTTGTTTAGGTGTTAACTCAGCAGTGCCCATCGTTTGTTGCTGGAGGTTGCTTAGTAATTTGGAAATGTAGTTTCTTGCAGAAAAAAAAAATCTGATTTGCAATTTCTGTATTTTTTAGATTGAATTTGATAATCATATATTATTTATATATGGTCTTGAAGGTATAGATAATGAAACTGTGAAATGAAGAAAAAGGTGGGTGTAGTTATAGATTTTGAGTGGATAAATAATAAGGATATTTTAGATATTTTAATTAAATTTTTTTTTTGTTTGATTATTTAAAAAAATAAAAAAATTAAACGGAATGACTTCATTATTTAATAAAATTAAAATATAAAATTTTTTTATATAATTTTAAAAATACGATAATATTTTAATATAATATGATAAAATAAAAAAATCTCATAATAATTATCTTTGCTTATAATACGGTTTAATAAAATTTTTAAAATTATAAATAAATTTATTTATATTATTGGAAGAGTAAATTATAATATTAAGGTCAATTTTTAAATTTTATTTTAAACATTATTTCTCAAAGAATCAGTTAGTATTAGAATGAGACCGACCCAATCTGTTCGCGATAAAGGTTTAAAATGGTTCATCTGAATTCGAGTATCAATAAACAAATCGGACCGGTGACCAATCCACTAGCTATCTCAATAATTCCAACTCTCTTATCCAGGTAAAAAAAATTGATTTAGCCCCTTTCACTTTTTATTTATTTAATTATGATCAACTTTTAATAAAGGTAAGACCTTTTTTTATTTTTTTATTTTTTAATTATTGAGATGTATCATTATGAATTGAATCTATATCAGATTATATTTCTTTATTATCATTAATTTCCTACGAAGTTTGAAATTGAATTTTCATTAATTATGAGTTTATGTAGATTTTCATAATTTTTCGTTCATTCTCCTTTTTTACAATCTTATGTATAAGGGTTGTGGTGGTTTAAGTGTGTTTAAATTATTTCAATAAAAAAAATTTGATTAATTTTAGATAAATTTTTATTTGATCCAAATGAATTTTTGTCACTTTAACAAAAAAAATTACATTAATTTTAGAAAAATTTTCACTTTATTCATCCAAATTTTTATACGAATTTTTTTTTCTATTTACCTAAATTTAATTTTATATATTTTTTTTTTAGTTTACTCAAAATTAATTTTCTAATTTCATTCATTATCATATATTGTTATTTTATAGTAAAAATTAGTACTTGATGGTGGGAAAATTTATATGGCAAAACTCACTACTGACGAACAGTAGCATATCACACATACACATATACTCAAATACAATATCTTCACATAGAATTCTAAAGTTTATTTTTGTTTTATAACTTAGGTAAAGATTGAATTATTCTTAACTTATAGTGTTGACGTGAGCTGATTTGTAAGAGTTTATTATGTTGATGTGAGCTGATTTATAGAAATTGATTATGTTTAATTTAACTTTTGTGTAGAGCTTGTGATTAAGCCAAGATTATAGGGAGGTTGTATATATCCCTATAATCTTGGTTGAATCACAAGCTCTATACAAAAGTTAAATCAAACATAATCAATTCCTATATATATATATATAGAACTCCTGTATATAATTGATATAGAGGAAAATAAAATAAACCTAAGGGAGAACGATTTTCTCCCTCTTAAATCTTCTTGTTTTGACATGGTAGCAGAGCATGAATCCTAAAATTGATCCTATTGAAACCTAGCCTCCACTCTACTCCCGATGCATTAATCTAACCTGATGGTCTCTGAAATTAAACCTTTCCATAATGATAGACACTATTGATGTTGTTCCTTGCCAAGTGCAAAAGAGAGCTCAACCACCACTGTCTCCCTTCTTAAGAATCTTACCACAAAACTGACATAAATCTTAACCAAACACCAACACATAATTCAACTTCTTCACATGAATCTTCGAATGGACAAATTGCTATTAAGTTGGATGGTTCGAATTACGGACCGTGATCCTAAGTAGCTGAGAAGTTCATCTCAGGGAAGGATAAGATGGGCTATATCAACGGGGATTTACCTCAACCTTTGCCCACGTTAACTCAATACCGCAAGTGGAAAATAGAAGACTCCATAGTTAAGGGGTGGCTAATTAACTACATGAATCCTGAATTGATTGGGAATTTTATTTGATTTCCTTCTGTAAAAATGGTATGGGATGTTGTTGCTACAACATATTTTGATGGAACAAACACATCCCATGTTTACAACCTAAAGCAACAAGTGACTTGGATGAAATAAGGAGGGGAAAACATTGAAGCCTGTTACAACAATCTCCAGGGTTTATGGAGAAAGGTTGATTTCAGGAGACCAAAACCTATGACATGCCCTATTGACATCGGGAAATACAACCAGTCTATTCAGGAAGACAGAGTCTACATCTTTCTGGATGGACTAGATGATCGCCTTGATAATGTCCATGTTGAAGTACTTTCGATGCAGCCTTTCCCCACTGTTGAACAAGCATGAAGCTACAAACAAGCTATAATGCTCACCCAATCTGAGCTTCCTCATGGACCTGTTGCTATGGTTGCACTAAGGCATAAGCCAGGTGCTTTAGAACCTCCAAACGAACTCACTCTGCATATGAATAACCCAGGTGGGGGGTCAGTCTAATGCTGGCTATTAGCATAAACCACTAATAGGAGGATGTTCATACTGTGGGAGTATTCGACACACCAAAGGTATATGCTTCAAACTCCACGGTTACCTAGATTGGTGGAAATACCTTCCAGCACGGAAGCAAGCTAATGGAAATAACAGTGGTGGGAGAAGAGGTAAGGCAGCATTGGCAACTACCAAACCCACAGAACCTACGCTCCCACTAGTACAGAAGGGCGATACTTCTATTCAATCTTAGGGTCTAATACAAGTAAAATTCAAGGTAATTATGGTCATGCCTTGGCTCTTTCTACTCATAATAAGTGTGATAAGTGGGTGATTGACTCTAGAGCGATAGAACACATGATGTTCGTTCCAGATGATATTGTTAGCATTACTGAACCACGACAGTGCAGTATTTCCAACGCCAATGGATTTTATTACCCTGTAACATGGGCTGGTGGTATAGTAGTTCCTCCAATGCTGACTTTGTTGAATACACTCTTTGTTCCCTCCTTGTCCACAAAATTAATTTATGTTGGTCAACTAGCTGAAGACTTGAATTTTGTAGTACTAATATATCCAAATTTTTTGCTTGTTTCAGGATATCCTCACCAAAAAGATCATTGGGCATGGTACTAAGAGGAGGGGACTGTACTAAGTTGATGACTTTACATCTGGGAGTGTACATCAGGTTTGCAGCTCAACTAGCACTAAAGAACAAGAAATTTGTCTGGGCCATCTGTCCTTTAGTTGTCTAAGAAAATTATTTTCATATTTATTTATTGGATTTAAAGATTCTAATTTTTGTTGTGAGACTTGTATTTTGGCAAAGAGCCATAAGGTGCCTTTCCCAATTAGTTTTAATAAAAATGGATTACCTTTTTCATTAATTCACTTTGATGTGTGGGGTGCCTCTCCTGGTATTGCTATTTCTAAAAGTAAATAATTTGTTATTTTTATGGATGATTGCACAAGGATGACATGGTTATGTATGATGAAAACCAAGAATGAGGTGATCAATATGTTTAAAGGGTTTCATACTATGGTTCAGACCTAATATAATTGTAAACTTCAAGTTCTCCGAAGTGACAATGGAGGCGAATACATGCATTAGTATCTTTCTGAGTACTTTCACCAACATGGCCTCATTCATGAGACCTCGTATGCTCACACCTCACAACAAAATGGATTGGCCAAGAGGAAGAACTGCCACATCCTTAAGACCACGAGAGCCCTTTTATTTGATTGATATGGTCCTTCCCGTTTTTGGGATAATGCGGTTACTACTGCTGTGCATCTTTTAAACTATATGCCTTCAAGAGTCTTAGAGTTTGCCACACCTCTAGAGGCTCTCTCCAAATTTGTTCCCTTGCCATCAATACTGAATATATCCCCATAGGTCTTTGGGTGCGTAGCTTTTGTTCATATCCACAAAAACCAACGCACTAAGCTTGATCCATGTGCTCACTGGTGTGTTTTCTTAGGCTATGGAACTCACCAAAAGGGCTATTGTTGTTATAGTCCTGCTACAAGATGCATTTTTGTGACAATGGATGTCACTTTTGCCAAAAGGGAAAGCTTCTACCTGAACACCAAGTCTGCCTTTTAGGGGGAGAATCCTAGTGAAGGGTAAATTGGTGGGATAAAGTCAATATTAGTACTAGTGGGAATACTTTCATACTTAAAGTGTCAGGAGATAATGTACAAGTAAGTGGTTTAAACGGAAGGGTACAGGTTAATGGTGGAAACGGAGGGGTATAAGCCTTTGGTAATAATGGTGGTGGTGGAATAAAGTGTGAAATGGGGACTGACCTAGCTACTATTGCCATGGAAAATGACCCAGTTGTTACCATAGGAATTGATGTACCCATCCAAGAGGATACAATGTCAGAATAGCTCCCACTTCTCTAGTGCCCAACAAAATATATGAGGATATTCTTGAGGTAAGCACTCTCGATCCATCTGATGTTCTTAATGATTCTAATATATCTGTGGGTTATAAATTGCCTGCCATGATTAATCGAGGAAAGCCCCCCAACCAGTATTCTTTGGAAGCTGAAAAGAAAAGATCAAAATACCCCATTGCAAATTATGTATTGAACGTATCATCTATTCATGTTCCTAGTGGCATATAAGAAGCAATAGAAGATCCAAAATGGTTGGTGGCTATAGAAGAAGAGATGGGGGAGTCCTATAGAAAAACATGACATGGAGTTTGGTGCCATTACCCGAAGGGAAGAAGATAGCGGGTTGCAAATGGGTCTTGTCTATCGAATACAAGTGGAACAGATCTGTTGAGAGATACAAGGCGAGGTTGGTGGTGGTGAAAGGATATACCCAAACAAACGAGATAGATTACCAAGAGACTTTCTCTCTGGTTGCAAAGCTTAATATAGTGTGAGTCTTATTGTCACTTGTAGCTAATTTAGATTGGTCATTGCATCAGTTTGATATGAAGAACACTTTCCTTTATGGCGATCTAGAGAAGGAGATTTATATGGACATTCCACCTTGGTACAACTCTTAGTCAAATCCTGAGGTAGTTTGTAAACTAGAGCCATCTTTATATGGGCTGAAACAGTCGCCGAGGGCTTGGTTTGGCTGATTTAGTGCTCCAATGAGAAAGTACGAGTGTGTGCAAAGTGAATATGATCACACCTTATTCCTTTGTAGATAGGAGGGACCAATAACAACTTTAATCATTTACGTCGATGATATGATCATTACTAGGAATGACTTAGCAGAAATTGCTTCACTCCAAGAAAGACTTTCTACAAATTTTGAGATGAAAAATCTAGGGGAATTGAAGTATTTTTTTTTTTTTTTGGAATAGAGGTTGCAAGGTCGAAAAAGGGAATATTTTTAACTCAAAGGAAGTATGTCCTATACTTGTTTGCTGAAGTAGGGATGTTGGATTATAAACTTGTGGATACTCCTATGTTCAAAACCATAGGTTGAATGAATATCTTAATCAAGTGCCAACGAACAAGGATCTTGTCACATACGTGACCTGACTTGGCATATGCAGTTAGTATTGTAAATCAATTCATGCATTCACCGAGTGAAGATCATATGAATGCAATTGAAAGAATACTTTTGTAACACCTCAGCTTAGCCTGAACCAAATCCATATAGAGATCTTCGGGGGGATATTTTTAATTTCTTTATATTGTTATGCTTATATATATTTATGCATGAAATTGGTATTTATGCATGTTATTTGAATTAGTTCTA
>CANXYC010313569.1:0-12786 GCA_948193065.1 Aleurites moluccanus | reverse complement strand
AAACCTGTTATATCATATGTGCATTGACTCATTCATTGAATATTTAATGTTTCTTTATTTGATATTATATTATATATGAATATTTTCACGGGTATTAAATGGATATGGATCTGGATACCGTTTTGGATAGTATCTAGATGATTACAAAGATTCTTATAGTAACATGTTTATAGATAGTTATATACATAAATATACAGTTAATAATATTATTATTTATTTATGTTATTATATGTATATATATATTGTTATATGAGTATATGTATATATATATATATATATATATATATTGTTATTTATACAGATATTTACTTTATTATCCCTTTACTATTTTGTAAAGTTATATATTTATATATTATTAAGTAAATAGATATTTGTTTTATTACCCATTTATTGTTTCATATTGAAATTTCCAAATCACATCTGATTATCCATTGTTCCATGATCATTTATTGCGTTTATATACATTCGGATTCACTGAGTATTTTTATACTCACCCCCTTCAGTGGTTAATATTTTCAGGTCTGCGGTGAGGCACGCATTCCATTGGCAGTCCGTACTTCTGCCTTGGAATAGTAATAGCTGTTTATGTAAAATTCTAAATTCTAAAAGTATATGTAAATAAACATATAATATAGAAATTCCATGGTACTGAAAATTTAAAAGTAGCATACATATATATTTGTGCTTGCATTTTTATAGTGTTATATAAAAATTATATTGGAAATATATTTATGTTATGATATTTGTGAATTTTGCTAGATATGCAAATATATTTTTATTGAGTTGATATTGGAGATCCAGAGGGATCATTGATTGGAGATAGTTGATGAAATTTTTATTAGAAGTGTTTTATTTGTATGTTTTCTTTTGGGCATACTCCTTATATAAAGGAGATGCTACCCAAATTTTTATGGAATTATTAAGCTATTATGAGCTTGTTATTGTATTGCATGCTATATAGATAGTTAATTGGGTTCTTTATGGTACTGGTCGCTTCTGCATCACCCGTACCTTAGGACCGTCGCGACTTCCCGGTTGGGTCGTGACACATTGTCTGGCACATTTTCTTTCAAATTGATTGCCCTGCTGTGATTCAATTTCGATTATTAGGCAAATCTTACTCTCTTTCAATCACTGATTTTAATTTGCATTATGGTTTTATCATTTAGTAGAAAGGTTTCTTGATATACACCAAACGATGGTCCACTGTTGGTTATGATCATGCCTATTGGCTATTACCTGAAGTTGGAGGTCTAATTAGTTTGGAAAGTTATTTATTTAAGTTGGAATTGTACGCTGATGTTTTATTGCTTGAAAAACCTCACTACTTTGAGCTTGAAAAAGCTGACTTTGAGCCCATTACTGCCATTGGTATTGAGTTCTGGACAATGCATGATGGTATTTTGTTTGGGCGTATCTTGATAGCAGATGATGAGAAGGTTGCTGAATCACTCAAACAAACATGGTAGCTGAAGTTCAACATTGAGAAAGAAAAACAAAAGGCTGAGGATGCAACAAGCTAGGATGTTATCGGGAAGGCAGAGAAACAACCGAACCTCACCATTGTTATTCTTATCTCCATTGTTGTAGTGATATTCATTGTTCTTGTTAAGATTCTTTTTGGTGGAAAGAAGCCAATAAGTTCTGAAACTATCCCAGTTAGCCATTTCTTTTCACTCTCTTACTCTAAATTTGTACAACATTCTTTGAATCAGAATGTAATTATGGGGTCTACCAAAAAAAATTATAATTATGGTGATAATTGTTTTGTTGGTGAAGGCAGAGGACAAGCCTGCACCAGTTGCAAAGGACAAGGTAGAGAATGAGTAGGAAGATGCTACAGCTGTTGCTCCTCATAGAAGACAATCCAGACGTGAAAACTAAAAGGATGATTGAGGAGGCTATGATATTTCTTTCCCTGCCTCGAAGAAAAAATTAGTTTGGCAAGGATTTGCAGTTATTAAATGTACTTTATCTATCGATGCCTTTTTGTAAAACCCTTGACCTGTGTAATTGATGTTTTGAATTTGTATGTGAAATATCTGATCAATTTGAATTCTGTATAGTCTGATTTGTATGTGATGACTTTGATATCTGCTTCTGTTTAAAATAGGTTTCGAGTTGTTTAAAATAAGTCTCGAGTTGTTTGAAATAGGTCTCAATAAATCTATTTTTGTTTTGATATTTAGTCTCGAGTTATTGGAATTTTGTCTCGAGTTGTTTGGGTATTTGGTCTCGAGTTGTTTGAATTAGGTCTCGAAATGTCTGCTTTTGTTTTGATATTTGGTCTCGAGATATTTGCTTCTATTTGGATATTTGGTCTCAAGTTATTTAAATTAAGTCTCGAGATATATGCTTTTGTTTTGATAATAAGTCTCTAGTTGTTTGAAATAGATCTTGAATGGTTTTAATTAGGTTTTGAACCACTTTTCCAGCTAAGCAGTGAACAGTAACTGAGCATCTATAATAAATTAAAAGGTTTGTTTCTTCTATTTATAGAGGAAAAGTGGGACCCACTATGTGGCTTATTTTATTGATGGTTAATTTTATTTTCCATTACATATAAAAAGGTGTATAAAAAATGACATTATAATATATAAACTATGATGTGCACATTTGCAAATTTCTAATGGAGTTCACAAAAACTCTCTTAATGTTCCCTATATATGTGGTGGTATATCAAACATACACTGAGTTGAGTATATTTTCTAATAGTAATGAATGGCCGTATAGACCAACATGTATTTAACAAGCGACTCAATGAGGCTTTAACATTATCACTAATAGACCATTTTGGACAAATGAAAAAAAAAATATATGTAAGTAGAGAATTACAAATTTGAGTTTCCACTACTGCTTTCATCAAGTTAGAAAAAAATATTAGTTCTAATTCAACTATCGACATCATAGTGGTGAAAAGTATTCAATTTTTTTGTCATGAATTATTTGGGTTTTTTATTTTTTATTATTGGCATCATAGTGATCAATTTTTTTTTCAACTTATGAATTTTTTAATGATTGAATTGGAAACATAAATCAAATCAAATCTTTGTAAATTAAATCAAACATAAATCAAGCATTTTTGTAAAATCCTTGACATGTGTAATTGATGTTCTGAATTTGTATGTGAAATATTTGATCAATTTGAATTCTGTATAGTTTGATCTGTATGTGATGCCTGTGATATCTGCTTCTATTTAAAATAGGTCTCGAGTTATTTAAAATAGGTCTTGAGTTGTTTGAAATAGGTCTTAAGAAATCTGTTTCTGTTTTGATATTTAGTCTCGAGTTGTTTGAATTTGGTCTTGAGTTATTTGGTATTTGTTTTCGAGTTGTTTAAATTAGGTCTCGAGATATCTGCTTCTATTTTGATATTTGGTGTCGAGTTGTTTGAATTTAGTCTCGAGATATTTTTTTTGTCATGAATTATTTTGAAGCAATAGTTTTTGATTTTTTTTTTATTGGCATCATAGTGATCAATTTTTTTTTCAACTTATGAATTTTTTTAATGATCGAATTGAAAACATATATCAAATCAAATCAAATCTATAGTCATTATATCTCAATTGGTTTATATATGATCTCGATTATTCTATATTTTTTTAATTATTTAGTTTAATGAGAAATTAAAATTTGATTTGTTAAAAATTATTGATTATTATGGATATTAAAATTAGAATCAATGCAAATAGGTGGCAGCGAGTAAGTCATTTTATCACTATAATTTATCTTTTTAGACATTAATTTATTTTATTTGAATTTATTGTTGATATTCAATCCACTGGACTTGCTAAATAATATATATATATATTTGATTCTTTCTCTCAAATTAAAAATAATAATAATTTTGTGTATTAATTTTATCTTATTATTGAATTAAATTTTCAAAATTTAATATTTAATTTTAATAATTTAATTTATGATGCTCCACAGCAAGTCATATTATCAACAACTAATATTATGATGTAGTTCAAATTTACGTAATCATAAACTATCAACTCTCTATCTACAAAACTACAACTATAAATTATTTTCTTATTTATGAAGTTGCGCTCCAGCATCTATGGCTCCATCTTAAAACTTGAAGCATTAATAAAAATTAAATAGGATTAATGGATTAGACAACATAATATTTTAATTAATAAATAAAACTTAATATACTTTATACAATGATTTATTTGCAAATAGAAAAATGTCAATTGATTTTTCTTTTATTATTTTTTAAAATAATAGATTTTTATATTTATTATCATTAAGAAAATGTAAAATGGATAAAAGACCAATAATTCCTTAACCGGACATAACATGAACTCTTCCCTTTTACTCTTCATATGTAGTTTTTTTTTTTTTTTTTAACATAATTCCCTTAAATACGAAATTGCTCCTAGACTTTATTATATACATGTACCTGTAACTCAATAAGAACATTTTCTCTTTGCTTAAGCATGAGATTTTACTAAATAATTTATATTATAAAAATTACTACAAGAAAGCAAAATCAACTCATTAGATATATGAAAAATAATTTCATTTTATTGGGACTTGGAGATCAATTTCATGATAAGTCCATTGTGATCCTCTTATCTTATTATCATATTAAAAAAAATAATTTTGTGTATTAATTTTATCTTATTATCGAATTAAATTTTCAAAATTTAATGTTTAATTTTAATATTTTAATTTATGATGCAAATTTAATGTTTAATTTTAATATTTTAATTTATGATGCTCCACAGCAAGTCATCTTATCAACGGCTAATATTATGACGTAGGTCAAATTTAAGTAATCATAAACTATTAACTCTCTATTGTCACACCCCAACTCCCGTGGTGCGACGGTCCTAGGAAAAAGGTAGATTTAAGGCCACCATAAACCCGTAGAACTCACAAATCATGAATCTCATACAAATTATATCATTTACAGAATCTTAATATCATACCATGTTGATGTCCATACATACAAATAAATATTATTCTTATCTTTCTATTATTATTTCGTATCTTTCTCTTGTTTCTTAATGATCAAAATAGCATCTCACATCACTGAGGAACAAGAGTACCCAAAAAAATTAGCAATAATACATCAAAATACTAGTATCCTTGAAAGACTAACTACGGAACTCTAGAGTTCACTCCAATACATGTTGTGCCATAATACCATTAATATACATATACAAAATATCTCAAAAGAAGTATTACAATGGAGCTTCTTGGAGTAAATAAGTCAAGAAGCCCGATCTTCTCTATTAGCTCCCTTACGAGCTATGCTATCACCTAAAATCCACAGAAGAGGAGTGAGCCTTCAACTCAGTAAGATATGAATATTATACAATAAGAGTTGAATATCAAATCATGGTCATGAACAAATAATTGTACATATAGTCATGAAAGAGGTCATGAGCTTTACTTGAAAGAAATGTGGTTTTTATAATGGTTGGGCTATATCAAATCATGTCAAATTCAAATCATGGTTCATATTTAGAACATAAAATGCCTACAAAGAATGGCATTATCAAATCTCATCTGGTAGAACTGATCATATATCATAACATACGTATCGGTAGCCTTGCTACCTCAACGTGCACACATGCTTGGCCAGGCATGCGCCTAGAGCTCCTGGCCCCCTCTAGGTGGAACACCGATAAAAACCCTATCGGCTGGGCTCCCAAAGTGCATAATGGACCAATGAATTTACTCTCATTGGGAAGAGCGTTCTATCCATGGGTCATGGGTTTCAAAATCATAAGAAGCATATTGGTCGCAAGACCATCATAATATAACATCATTCAAATCAGGTTTGCAAGCAAGATCAAATGGACTTGATCCAAGAAGGTTGATCAAGCCATTTTCATTATACAAGTATATAAATACATACAATAGAATAATCCATTGTAAGAATACTTGGTTACTTAATTTCAAAGAGCAATAATCAAATAAAATGTTCATACTTACCTCTTACACAAATTTCTCTTAATTTCTCCTCAGCAAATCTGCCACTTAATTCCTCAATAAATTTTGAATTTCTCCTCCTAAGAAATTTCCCAAATATACAAAAATTAGGGTTTCTCCAAACTAATAACATTCCACATGATTTCCTATTAATTAATTATCTTAGAATCTCTATTCTTAATTTCCCACAATAATTTCTTTTATCTCTTAAAGAAAAATTGCATTTAATTTTCGGAGTTACTGTTCATGGCAGTCTCAACCTCTAAATTTCTCCCACATTAATTACCATTAATTGCTTCAGATCACTAGTAATAATTTCTATATACCCAGAATTAATTTTTCTAACCCATAGACTTAAATAAATCCAAAGAAAATAACTTAGGAAGAAAATTTACCTTATTTCCTTTAAACTGAGATTTCTGCAAATACTGCTCAAATTTGATGATTCTACCTTAATACTAAATAATCTAGAGTTCTATTGCATTAATTTAAGTATTAATGCCTTAGACAAGAAATGGGAATATTCTGAGAAAAGATTGAATTTAAACGAAGGAAGAAAGAAAGAAAATCGTGAAACACTACTGGGGTTCACTGGGTTTAAATAAACACTGCCCCAGAAACACGCCAACCAGCTCGCCATACTGCCTCGGCAAGGCTCCCTCGCCTAAGCCAGCTCGCCAAACCCACTTCGCATTCCTAGCTCGCACTTCCAGCTCGCCAAACTTGATCCGGCATTGACTCCTCGCTATTCCAGCTCTCATATGCTACCTCGGCAATTCCTCTTCTCCTCTTCGCCTCTTCGCTTCTTTGCGAACTGCCACTTCGCACAATGCCTCTTCGCAAAATGCCTCTTTGCCAAAGCTCTTCACCAAATCCACTTCGCCAAATCCACTTCGCCTTAGCTCTTCACCAAAACTCTTCGCCAAAGCTCTTCGTCAAATCCTCTTCGGCAAACTCACTCCGCCACTATGCCACTTCGCATTATACTGGCTCGCCACAACAAATTCTTCTAAGTTAAATTCCTGCCTGAACATCCCACACTTAGCCAGCTCGCAAATGAGTTACAAATATCCAAACTTACTAATTCTTTTTATCACTTACCATCAACATGAAGGAGCACAACCTATCAAAATTTCAAATCAAAAGAATCAACACACAGACCGTAGTGACTCTCCAAAAGTCACCTAGACTCCTGCCCCAATATCTAATCGAACAACCTTGATACAAATCACTCTCCACTGAGATATACTTATCCAAAAATTTTGAAATTTTATAATCATTATCTTAACACATAAAGGAATATTTTTTATGTTCACAACTTCAGCTAATTCTGCTTCAGTCATTCCCAGTAATTCCAAACAGACACTGCATCATTGTAGAAACTCTCAACCAAATCAGTCTTGCTCAAATAGACACAACTCATCACACACACATAATTTTGCCAAACCATTTTATAGAATTAAAGCTAAGACATACATTAGTAACTTTCATGTTTTACACTTTATCAAATTATGTCTTTAAGAATATGAAATTATCCTCACCAAATCCTACAGCAATCTAAACAGAAATTTCCTGAAATTCTCAACATTCTCATTAAAAATTTTAATAGGTTCTCCAAACATACAAAATCAATAAATAAATAAAAATACTACAAAATGGAAGATTTTACAATAAGGCTAGGTAAAATTTTCATTTCATGTAGAATTCAAGATATCAATCAATGAATAGGTAAGTAATCAACAATAAAGCAAATAAATATTAATTTGGGTCACATATATCAATGGCTCAATAAGTCGAATAAACATGAACATAACAGATATAAGGCCTCGTAAAAAAACTCGTGAATTCATAAGATTGATCAAACCTTATGGTTAGAAGTATTACTATCACACCCCAAAATCACCAGTGCGACGGTCCTAGGGCAAGGGTAGGTATAAGGCCACCGTGCACCCGTAAAACCCTTAGCTAACCTGGATCAAACATACAACACATACTAGTATCATGCCAAATATCCATATGTTATATATATCTCATCAACTTGATATAACATTTTCTCTTGTTCCTTACTGATCAAAAGATAATTCTAACATCAATATGGAACAAGGAAAAGTCTACAATGACATCCTTGGCAACAAAAGAATAAGCAACGTTACACACATCTACGAAACTTCTAAGAATATACTTTTCATAGTCATGAATACATATATATAATTCAACTATTATCCAAAAATATTAAATAAAAGAGTCTTCTTATAGAGAAGGAAATCAAAAAGCTCTGTCTTCAGGATTAAATCTCTCGAGCTAAACTAAAACATGAAATCCACAGAAGAGTAATGAGCCTTCAACTCAGTAAGACGTGAACAATTAGAATGAATAACATATATAGAATACTTAAATAGCAAATCTTGAACATGTACCAAGGTACTAGAAAGAAATCTTAACATATACATTAATATCATAAGTGCTTACAAAGGGTAGTACTATCCAATCATTTCATAAATTACGATTTTTCCATTACGATTTTTCCATTACTCTTTTTTTCAGTATTCTAATATATTTTTCAACTCTTTCTTTTCACCATAATTTTATATAAAATTAACTAACTTAATCCCCCCAGGTTTGGGTCAGAAATTCTAAAATTAGCCGGACTGCTATTTTTCCGGCAGTGTAATTAACACGGTATTTTCCGAGACTATCTCAAAAGTGGTCCGGTTGAGGCTCAAAAATTATTGAGTATTACTCTCTACCATTCTCTGTATATTTCAATAATCGATTGAGCCTATTCATACTTGAATTAATATTATATTCGTTACTATAGTTCGTTATTTCTATATTATCTTCTATACTTCCTCTCTATTCATTGCTCTGTCTACTGGGGTATTACAAAAACTTCTAAAATAGTTTAAGAATACTTGCAATCCAAGTTGTTACATCCCAAAATTAAAACATAATGGTCATAGGATGTGGGTACAGTCCACACTACCAACACCCATAGAACCCTGCTCTCACATCTATCCAATCTAATATTTCCACATTATATCATACCAATCCATTATCATCAATCATTATCTAGACAACACATCATATATTCATCATTAAATCCATTATACATATCTAACATACCATTTTCTATTAATTACATAACCATACCATAAGTCATATTACACAATCACACTAGTAGTACTATGGAGCATTCTAAGAGTACAAAATATTTTTAAGATAAAGCTATGTTACATTATAATGGTGGTTCCAATGAAAGGAAGAATGAAGCCTTTGGAACCGCTATCACTATCTTACTTTGAATCTAAAAAATAATAAACCACTAAAAGGTGAGTATATAATATTCAGTGAGTTATAAATATGTCATTATACACATAAGGCTAGGTAATCCAATAAGTTAGCCCATCAAATGGTCATTACAAGATCAAGAATAAGGTTACAAATCAAATAGGCCAATGAAGAAGAATAGGCACGAAATATCAATCCAATCAATTAGTGGAAAAAAATCATCAGGTATCATGAATGAATTATAAGCTCACAATAGCAAAGCATGACAAATTAAAGGGTCTATAAGCACATAAATAACATGTTACAATCCGGTAGTATATTCAATCCAATGATAATAATATAAGGTTGATCAAACCTTATAGCTAGGATAATAACTCATTCCTAGCAAAGGTCCCAATATAATAATTATTGTGTACAATACCAATGGTATTCACCCACTATCCCATCGGAAGGTAGTTTTATCATATAAATACATAATAGGAATAATAGGATTCAAATGCGATATCAAATAAATAATGGAATCAATAAGGATCAATCAAATAACCAATTGGCTCATTAAGCTTTCAATAAAAAATAATGTATCAATGAGTAAATAAATGAGTAAATAAACAAGTAAATATAACAATAGAATTATGGTCCAATATCATTAGGTCAAGTTAGGGTTTAGATATTATAGGTGCCATTGCAGCAAATTTACATTGGCGAAATTGGTACTCACTTGGTGGTCATGGCAAATGTTCATTGAGATATTTTATCAAACGCTTGGTGTGTAACATTTCAATGATAATTTAGTAGGCTTTTAGGGTAGTATCATCAAAGCCAATTCAACACACACCAAGTTCACAATCCAAGAAATATTATAGGTATTCAAAATCAATCTAAAAGCCAAAGGAATGAAGCTATTATAAGGCACAATTTAACAAACAAAATCAAAGGGGGGTTAGTAGGGTTCGGCCAACATGGTGAATTCGAGGAAAAATTTTCATAATTTCAAATAAAGTTATTTTCATGCATAATATCATATTTACGACTCACCTAGATGCTTGGTTGAGCCAAAATCACTATGGATGCTTCAATCTTCACATTAGGCAAAAATACCCTTTATCCTCATTCCCATCAGCAATTCTATCTTCCTTTGATTCTACATGATATAATTCACTTGCTTTAGACTAAATTTGACATGATAAACTTGATTTTAAGCTCAAAATAAATTAATTCAATCTATTCCAAATCCTAGGGTTTTACATAAACCTTAATTAGTAATAAGTTTTTCCCATCTTCTTATATATATGTTAATTTGCTAATATCAATCAATATTTCTATCAGACAACTAATTTATATTAAAAAGAAATCAAAAGATGTAAGTTTATCTTGTATAGAGAAAAATCCTAATTCCTCTCTTAATTTGGAATCCAATCTTCCTTTGAATTATAAGTTAAAATTTTACTAGCAATAGGTTTAATAGGTTGTGAATTCTATATAGGATTATTTGATTTTAATTTAGGATTGAAATTTGATGTGAATTTTAGTAGGAAAGTTGAAGAATGAAGAAGGGGGAAGGTTGATAATGGTTCGGCCAACATAAAAAGGAAGGGGGAAAGTGGCAAAAATTTGCTAAATATTGATATATTTAGGAATTTAGGAATTTTTTGGTATTTGCATATTGGCCCCTCAATTTTTGACATTTATAAATTGATCCCATAATTTTTCTATAATTACACTTTTGTTCCACTTTAATTTCTAACACTAATACTTTTCATAATTTTCATTTCACATTCAATTGGGGTTTCAATGGTATTTCCATGCAATTTTATTTTTAATAAGATATTTAGGATCTTTAGTTAAAGTATTAAAGTTTTAAATGGTATTTATGTAGCTTATTTATATAAATAATAATTATTTTCCCACTAATACTCATTTTAGGGTCCTAAGTGTAATTATGCAAGTTCTAGGGTGTTACACTCTACCCCCTTTAATAAAATTCATCCTCAAATTTTAACAATACGTATCTCACTAGTGGAACAATTGTGGATATCTAATTCGCATAACGTGTTCGCTTTTCCATGTACACTCTTCCATTGAATGGTTCTTCCATAATATTTTATTCATAGGGATTCTTGTTTCGTAGTTATTGAACTTGACGATCTACAATCTTAATTTGTGTTTCTTTATAAGTCAAGTTTTCATTTGTCTCAACGGCTTATGGCTGAAGGATATCGATAGATCCGACACATATTTTCGTAGCATCGATACATGGAATACTAGGTGCACATGACCCAAATTAGGAGGAAGTGCCAATCGATAAGACACATTACCGACTTTATGCAATATCTTAAATGGTCCGATGTATCTCAGTGAGAGCTTTCCCTTCTTACCAAATCGCATTATGCCTCTCATCGGTGATATTTTAAGAAATGCATGATCGCCCATTGAAAAATACACATCTTTTCGCTTCGAATCAACATAGTTTTTTTATCGACTGAAAGCAATCTTCATTCATTCTTTGATGATAGAAACTTTATCCATTGTCTTTTTAATCAAGTCAGGGCCTTCCAACCTAGGTTCTACCAAGCAAATCAGTGATCTGCACTTCCTGTTATATAAGGCCTCGTATGGTACCATCTCGATGGAAGAATGATAACTGCTGTTATAAGCAAACTCTATCAATGATAAGTATCTATCATAATTTTCTCCAAAGTCATGTACACATAATCAGAACATATCTTCTAAAGTTTGAATGGTACGCTCTAGTTTGCTCATCTATCTGTGGATGAAAGGTCGTGATTACGAGATGTACAAATTTCACAAATTAAGAAGAAATGTATTTTTATATTTCTTTTCATCCACTTATTAATAAATTATTTTATTTATTAGTATAGGATGTAAAATATAACTTTTGGATTAAGAGTTGTTGTACAACATAACTGATGGAGATCAACAAGATTTGGTGTTTTTCATATTTGTATTTATATATTTTTGGTATTTTTATTTTTCTTAATTACTTTTAATAGGAAACTTAGCTTTAGGCGTTATTTAAAGTATTATATTAGTTTTGATTTGTTTCTCTATTTAAGTTAGTTTTGATTTATTTCCTTATTTATGTAAATCTGGTGATTTGTTTCCTTTTGGCAATAAATTACCATATTATATTTTAGGATTTTCTGAAAGTTATTTCCTATATATAGTTATGTAAACTTTAGAGTTGGAAGAGTTTGGATTTGAATTAAAAATAACTTTTCTGTTTGAAAGTTGTTTCTTCCAATTTTCGGTATTCTTTTGAATCAACGAATTCTGATGCATATTTTCTTGGTATTTTTAAACTCAACAGGTTATAAAAAATTATTTTCTGGTATTCGTGCGCAAATCAACGAATTGTAATAATATTTCGGTTCCATTGATATTTTTCGTTGCGTCAGTTGGTATCAAAGCTTGCACTCGTTCTTTGAAAAGCCATGCCATCAAGGAGAGAATGCCAGGATGTACCTGTGGAGGAGGTTTATAATCGTGACACAATAGCTCAGATGGAGCAACTTATCATGAACCATATGG
>CANXYC010313426.1:0-44255 GCA_948193065.1 Aleurites moluccanus | reverse complement strand
CCCCCCCCCCCCCCCCCCCCCCCCCCCCCCCCCCCCCCCCCCCCCCCCCCCCCCCCCCCCCCCCGTCAATTTTCTTTTCACCTATTTTGTTATTCAAATGAATAATGACAATCTTCTGTTCTGTTGCAGGGGGTGTGAAGGGTTCACTAAGCTAGATCAACACAAGAAATGGCACACAGATTGTTAAGAGATCTAGAGAATGATGGGTGGGAACGCTCTGACTTTCCAATTATCTGTGAGTCTTGTCTCGGTGACAATCCATATGTCCGTATGGTATGTATGACCCTTCTAGCAGTAAACTTTATAATAGTTTCTATTCCACTAGTTATATCGTAAGGGATTTTGGTTGTGATTGTGTTCTTTTGGATGCAGACCAAAGCTGAATTTGACAAGGAGTGCAAGATATGTACAAGGCCGTTTACAGTTTTTAGGTGGAGGCCAGGCCGGGATGCAAGATTTAAGAAGACTGAGATTTGCCAAACGTGCAGTAAGTTGAAAAATGTTTGTCAAGTATGTCTTTTGGATCTTGAATATGGGTTGCCGGTTCAGGTTCGAGATACTGCACTCCATATCAATTCCAATGATGCCATTCCAAAGAGTGATGTGAATAGGGAGTACTTTGCTGAGGAGCATGACCGAAGGGTATGTTCATTTATGTTCTAAAGCGAGTTTAGTTTAGTAAACTTTTACTATCTAGAATATCAAATTATTTGGTATGCTGAACATATTTAAATTCCTGAATCAACAGTTAGTATTACAATGAATGAATCATATTCAAGTGATTTGCCTACTTGCTTTTGTGTATTAATGTGATTTTGACATGGAGTGGCTTGTGGTTAGCGTATGTATGTGTTGATAATGTGCTCAAAGTGGTTCCTTTCGTTACATTTTTGGTGGTCTTGTTATAATTCTATGCTTTTTTGGTGTTATAAAGTATCAGTGTTATTGTTTTATCAATTGATGCTGTTGGTTGTTCTAATTCACATAAATCTGCTCAGAAATTCTAGTTTTTCTTCATTTACATGACAATTATTACCTTAATCTGTTCTGCTCTCTTGCATGTTTTGACACCTATTATGATAATTGCTCAATGCAGGCCAGAGCTGGTATAGATTATGAATCTTCATATGGAAAGGTGCGGCCAAATGATACAGTTCTGAAGCTTCAAAGAACAACACCATATTACAAAAGAAACCGAGCACATGTTTGTAGTTTTTATGTTCGAGGTGAATGCACACGAGGTGCTGAGTGCCCTTATAGGCATGAAATGCCCATAACTGGGGAGCTGTCACAGCAAAATATCAAGGATCGTTACTATGGGTATGTACAAGTGGTTAATCTCTTTCCTCAGAATATAACTGGTCTTATAATCTCTCTCTCCCCGCGCACCCATATTTGCACACCTCTCATTCTTGGTTCTAGTTTTCTTTTAAAATTCTTTCACTTTTCCCGGCAATACATGTGGACTATGGCTGTTCAGGTGATTTCTTTATTATTTGTTGCATAATCTATGTTAGATAGATGAGCTTTGACATTTCAATCTTTAATCCAGTGGCAGAAATTCTTATAATTTTTAATCTGGTGCTGTAGTACATTGTTGGTCATTAATGCTTCTCATTCGTGTCATATGAAATTAGGACTGGTAATGAGTTATTAGATATTACTAGAGAAGGTGATGCAAAATCCTTCTTCCTCCTGCATTGCCTTTGTACTTGGAAGTTGGAACTCTCCTAAAGCATTTGTTTGTGTTTGAGCACTTCAAGTTATGTTTGTTTCATTTTTCATGTCTGTGTTTTGTCTGGATATTTAATGAAAATTCTAGGTAATAGGGTAACAATGAATTGATATATTATAGTTGGATCTTTTGCACTCAGTTTATCTGAACTCTATTGCGTTCCATGAAATTGAGCAACCATCATTCCTAAGAAGTGAAGCTTTAGTTGACATAACTTTCATCAGATATCCTATCAACTTCCAGTTTGTAGTGCCAAAGGCCATTCAGGAGCACAAACACATGCATACACTTATTTACCCATCCACGTGGCGGAGCAAAATAGGCATGCGATGGATGAATCATTTGATATTTGCAGCCTGTATACATAATTCTCATTTTTTTTCTTTGTTATATCTCTGCAGAGTGAATGATCCAGTGGCTGCGAAGCTACTTAACAAGGCTGGTGAAATGCCCTCGCTGGAGCCACCTGAGGATGAAAACATTAAAACTCTTTATGTGGGTGGGCTTGATGCAAGGATCAGTGAGCAGGATCTGAGGGATAACTTTTATGCACATGGTGAGATTGAATCCATTAAAATGGTGCCTCAACGAGCAATTGCTTTTGTAAACTACACAACTAGAGATGGTGCAGAGAAGGCTGCAGAAGAGCTCTCCAACAAGCTAGTTATCAAGGGGCTGAGGCTGAAGCTAATGTGGGGTAGACCCCAAGCACCAAAACCTGAGTCAGAAGTTTCAGAAGAAGCAAGGCAACAGGCAGCAATGGCTCATAGTGGGATGTTGCCTCGGGCAGTTATATCTCAGCAGCAGAACCAATTACATCCACCTGGCACTCAGGAACAACCTCCACCAATGCACTATTTCAATATACCACCACCACTACCACAGCAGGAAAGAACGTTTTATCCATCAATGGATCCTCAAAGAATGGGTGCCATTGTTCCATCCCAAGATGGGGCTCCTAATGGGCCATCAGGATCTGGGGAGAACAGAAATGCATTGGAGAGGCAGCAAGGGCAGTATTATGCATATCAGGGTATGCTGCCGCCGCCGCCACCGCATGGGCAATATCAGCAACTTTATCCTCCATATGGATATATGCCAGCTATGCCACCTTATCAGCAGTACCCACCACCATATCACTCTCAAGTTCCCCCACCACAGGCTCCACAAGCCAGCCAGCAGCACCACCATCATTCTGTTCCACCACCAAGGAATGCACCTGTACCATCTGCAAGCTCTGGACCTCCACCTCCAATGTCTGGAGCATCAACTTCATCTAAGCCGTGAAACCTGAAAATTGAATAAATGTAGTATTCCGCCGAGTTTACGCATCATTGGTCATACTTTTTAGATTGAAATGTCTTTTTTGCTTCCAACTTTGGGCTGTACTAGTATTTATGGGGCACCATAGTACTGGTTCTTGGTGCTCTTCCATGTAGAAGTTGATATCAATCTATACAATCAAATAGGACAATCAATGCTCGTGGTCCCATGGATGGGGAGTGAATTTTTGCTAGATAATCTTGGAATTATTCCTTTGTGAAGTTTTACTTTTTTATATTTTTTTTTTGTGCAGATGTTATGTGAATGTTGTAATTATCATATATAGGCTTTGATGTGCAGCTATGAATTTAGCTCTAATTTTACGTTAAAAAAAAGAAAAGAAAATTATATATATTTTAATTTGTGAACTAATGAATGATTTTTTTCTTTTAATTACATAAATTTCTTACTGAAAAAATAAAATAAACCATTTAATCCAAATAATGGATTTTATTCCAGCTGCATCACTCCATTTATCTCCATCTCATTTTCTCCAATTTTCTTTTAAAAAAGAATTGAATTTCCTTCCATTTTCGAATAAAATTTCACCAAAGATAAAAGAAAATTTTACATAGTTTTCTGTTTCTCTAATTACATATATTTCTCTGACCTAATTGCCTCGTGATGTTTTTGCTGTTCATCAAATTGAACTTGATATCGATATGGTTTTCATACCTTATAGTATTGGCCATATACTCTTTCATCCATGAATGAGAATTATTTCTCTCTCAAAAAATATATATATATATTTTTAAAGTTATTCTAAATTATTTAAAAAAAATATAAAATTGAAATAAAATCTCCACGACTTAATAAATAGAATAATATTGAAAATAATAAATATCCAATTATTGGTAAGTATTATACTATTATCAAACAAACAAGAAAATAAAATATTAAACTCATACTATAAGATAAAATATAAAATCACTTGCATGGGGTAAATTTGCAAGTGGCATGGCCAGAACCAGAGTTGGCCCTAATAAACCTAAGGGCAGTAAGGAGAAGAGCCCTTTGGGAGCCCATTAAAGCCCAATTCATATGTGTAACAACACTAATTGCATTATATGGAAATTGAAGAGAATTATAAGAGTTGAGAAGTGCAGTTGTCCCTTCCCTTAAGAGAGTTTTGTAAGGGTCACTTCTCCCTTGTAGGGCTTGCCATAAAGTCATGTCTGAACCATATCTTTCAGTTGCTAGCAATCCAAAAACAACGCCTACCTTCATGTCAGGATTTAGTGCCCTCCAATAGCATTTGTATTCTGGCATTGTCCAGTTCCTAACAAATCAGAGAAATCCATCATGTATTAATACTTAGTAATTTAATAATCTGAGTATCAATTTCATAGTAAAGATTAGGAGATTGAATCTTAAATATTTATTAGTATTGTTGAATTAGTACTTATACTTAGTTTGACATTACTTTTGCAAAACAACTGATTTTTTACCATAACTGAGGTGGAAAAAAAAAAACTCATGAGCCAATAGACAATAAGTACTAGTCTTTTGATTTGGGTTTTATGAATTTAGAACTGATTTTGGATTAAATTTAAGTCTATAAAAATTAAAAGACATAGCTATTGTTTAAATTCATAAAATTTCATTCTTATTTTAAAATCAAAATTAAATTTTTTATAATAATATCAAACTGACACCTGACACTAATAATAAAGTATTTATTACAAAATTTTAAGTATTAATAATTTTTTTTATACATAAAAATATATAAATTTATTGATGATTGCAAGTTCAATAATTAAATATCTGTCAGACTTTAAATGTTTATTTGAATTCTTATATATAATAAAGTATTCACCTTGGTGTTGGTGAAGAAATTAATGGTTTTATGGGTTCTAACTTTTAAGTTGTGAATTTAAACAGTAGGATGCTGGAATCTCTATTCAATCAATCAGAAGTGGAAGCTATTCCATCAATTCCTATGGGTCTTTCAATTGAGAAAGATTTGTGTGACATTTTGAAAAGGACGAAATTTTTAAGGTCAACTTAGTCTACCATTTTCTGAAGGCTAGTCGAAGTAATCATGGGCATAATGTTTTTTTCTAGTGCAAACATGGATAATGATTTTTGAAGGAAAATATGAAAAATGAAGCTGCCTCCAAAAATTTAATTCTTTATTTAGAAAGCGGCTCAAATTTCTCTAGCAACTTTTGAGAATCTTTATCGAAAAGGTATTGTGAACTCTCTTTGTTGCAAATTGTGTGGGTAATCTGTTGAATATATTATATTTGAATGTTTGCATGCCAGAACTATTTGGTTTTCTAGTAAAGTTGCATACAAACCTTATTATTCTTTTATTTCTATGTTTCCTGGTTTGGTGGTCAAATATAACAAATTTCCTTGAGCTTGATGAGAAAAAAGCGGAAATTGCTATGCTATGCTATGCTGGTAAATTTGGAAAGTTAGAAATGATTTTATTTTTCAACATAAAAATCCTAATCCTATCTTAGCTACTGTTGCCGCAAGCAAATTGGTGGAGTTGGAGAATAGTCTCCAAAGGCCTTTCCTCATGCAGTTGGTGATTAGACAGCCTGACCGTTCATAAAAATGGTAACCTCCTCCTCCTAATTTTGTAAAATTCAATTGTGATGCTTCTTTTATAAAAGATATTTCTGTATCTGGAGTGACTATTGTTGGAATGGACTATTTAGGGAGGTTGAGGTACGGTAATACATTTAAATATTATTGCTTTTCTAGTTTGAAAGCTGAAACTATAGGTATTCCTTTTGCTATTCTTCTAGCCAAGTCTCTTAATCTCCAAAGAGTTATTTTTGAATTGGATGCAGAAATTTTGGTGAAAAATATTTTGAGGGGGAAGAATAAGTTATGGGAGGTTGAATCAATTGTTGATAAGATTGTATTTGAACTCTCTTCTTTTATATGTGCATAAATTTATTTTGTTCATAGAGCAACTAATTGTGCTGCGGATTGGATTGCTAAGCAAATATGTATTGATTCTTGCCTTTGGATTGGATTGGTAATTCCCCACCAACGCTGACATCTATTTTGTTTTTTTTTTTTTGATACTCAAGACCTTTCTCCTTAATGAAATGAATGCAGTTTACAGTTTGCTTCATAAAAATAAAAAAATAAAAAGGTTGTGGATTGAGGTTTTCACATTATTCAGTCCTAAAGTCACATCTACTTAGACTTTACTTAATCCTAGCAGTAACATTTAGAAAGTACATTATTCAATGCTTTATGTTTTATAAAATTTTATGAAATTTATTCATAAACTAGTACTTAATATATATGATATAAAAATTTATTTAAAAAAATTATATAAATACAAATTCATTTAAAGTTTTATTTTTAATTTAGTAAAATTAATTATACTTGATCAGTCAAATTTTTTTTACTAAAATTGATAGAACCATATATATATATATATAGAAAGCCTTATAGTAGTCAACTTACTGGTGTGTGCATGCTGATGCTTCCAGGAAAGGTAGTGGTGGCATAGGAGGCAATGGAGGAAGTGGTGGCAATCTAGGCATTGGAGGAAGCTTGAAAGGTGGAGGCATTGCAGGCGGAGGCTTGACAGGATTTACAGGTGCAGGCACTGGATTTGTCGATCTTGGACAAAATGACATGGGCTGAGAAGGCTGAGAGAGCAATGAATCCACCCCATAAATTTCCATATCAAACAGTCTAAACATTAGTCTTAGCTTTTGGACAGGCCCAGCTCCTGCACCACACCCATTTGAACCCTCTCCATTACTTGAAACTTGGGCATAACAATTGCTCAAATCTGGGATTCCATCAAATCTCATTGCATAGTTCCCAAACCAATTTGTTGTCTCTTCTCCTGTCATTGTGATTTGCCCATTACTATCTGAACATACCATCATCACTTTGATTCCTGCAACAATGTACTTAATTAATACTGTAATAACTGTGATCAAGTGCAGAAATTAATTATATACCTAACAATAAGTGCATATGTTTCTTTAACAATAGATTCATATTCAAGTTTCTCTTCCCTACACTTAAAAAAAGCACAAAATAATTTATTATGGTGATTTTTTACTTTAAAAAGTAAGTTTGCACTATGCCAACAAAGCTATTATCCATTTGTTTAAAAGAATTTCCTAACAGCAATGTCAAATTGATCCTATATCGAATAAAAAACTGTTTGCACCATAGGAGTTGTGCCGATATTCATTCTAAGTCAAAACTATAAAAGAAAAATGAAAAAAGAAAAAAGGAAAAGAAAATGTAGTTAAAAGTTTAAAGAAACTGATACCATAAATGGGATAGTCGAAGAGAGATCTTTGGCCATCCTTGCATTGGTCACAGAAGACAGTGCCACTGACCATGGCATCACCTTGAATGCCATCAATGGCAGAAGCAAGAACAAGAAAGAAAAAGAAAAAGAGTTTATTGTGTGACCAATCCATAATAATAGTAATAATGTTGTTAATGGCAGTTTTGGAGGAGGCAGCTTTAATGGTAGGACATGAAGAATAAAAGGGGGTGTCCATGTGACCCTATTGGATATGAACACTTAAAAATAAAAATAAAAAAGTGATAATTTTTATAATGAATTTAACTCTCAACTGCCTATATTTATATTTGAAACCAAACCAGTAAGGAACAGGTCAGTTCATTTAACAGATTTAATAATAAATTTATTCTCGTGTTGTGTGAGTAGGTAATGTTAATTAATTTATTTGCTACCAGATGTCATAATAATTATATGTAGGAGAAATTCCTTCATTTTTAGAGGTTAGGATTTTTTCTTTTTTATTTAAATTACAATTTGATGGCATTGTGAATTAGTTTTCAGAAAGAATTTTTGTTTGTTTGAGAGATTTCAGATTTGAATTTCTTCCTCTAAATGAGATTCACAAAAAATAATATGATGTCTTTAAAATTTTTTTTTATCCCTTTTAACATTAATTATTAATTACTAATATTATATATGACAAAAAATTTTCTTAGCATTCAATAAGGTTGAGAAAAAGCAAAATGAATCGAAAATTGAATCGAATCGAATTTAATTCAATTGATTCATTTGATTTGATTCAAATTTTAATTTAATTCGATTTATTTTTTATAAATTTTGGTCTATTCAGTTTGATTTAATTTTTCAGTAAAATTTAAAATAATTGAACCGATAGAAAAAAAATATATTTAATAATTATATATTATTTTGTTGAAAAACCAAAATAATTGAATAACCGAATAGAAATATATCGGTTTGGTTCTATTAATTGTGTCAAAATTTTAGTTTAATTCAATTTAATTTTTAAAATTTCAATTCGATTATTTCAATTTTTGAAATTTTAATTCGATTCAAATTGAACCGACCGATTGTTCACCCCTAACATTTAAATTGAAACTATAGTTTCTGAAAAATATTTCATATCTTAAATATGATAAATTCTTAAACCAACATATTATATATATTATATTATATTATAAATTAATTAACAGTGATATGATACATCAACGTATTAATTATAATATATACCTCATAATTTAAGTAATTAATTATTATAATCAACTTATGGATAATTATTTCTTAACATAGATCATCACCATTTATTAATCTATAATATGATAACATGGATTAGATTTGCATAAATTTTTTTCCTTAAATACTATTTAGAAAAAAAAAATAGCTTTAGAGAGTTTCTTAATTGTTTTCGAAATTTTTGTAATTAAAATATATAAAATTTATTTTAAAAATAAATTTTAATGATCTTAAATCGATATTTTTTATAAAATATGTTTTTTAAAACAGTTCAAACTATAATATCAAATAACAGATTCACCGATTATATTTTTTTAGTTTTAGTTAAAAAGTAAATCATCAATATGAATATAGGTGCATTACAAGAAATAAGCTATTTAACGATGGAAAAATATCAATCAAATTTTATAGTCGATAAAATTTTCGTCGGTAATCATTTATCGACGTACACTTGATCAGTAATTTACTGATAGAAATTGAGTCGGTAATATTTTAGATTGATCGGTAATTTTTTATGGTGGATATTAACATTCTGTCGGTTATTTACTGAAAAATAAAAATATGAAGAATTTAAATCACTCTTAACTAATATAAATTTTTTTAACAATTTGATATTATAATTAATTATAAATAAAAAAATATATATATATAATTAATTATAACATCAAATTATTATAAAAATCTATATAAAATAAAAGTGATTTAAATTTTCATCATCATCTTTTTCTTTACTTTTTTTTTTTAAACTAATTTAAGTAATAGATATTTTATATCTAATATTTATTTAGATGAATGGTTAATAATAATATTATAAAAAAATAATATATATTTAAAAAAATGATTAACGACTTCTTCTTCTAAAAAAGACTATCAAAATTGAATTTTATTGTTTCAAACAACAAATATTAATATTGATATTGATAGTTTTACTTAAAACAAGAAAAAATCATTATTAACAATATTTTAAAATATAATTATTAGATTTTCTATAATACTATTATAAATATATAGTAGCATATATAAAAAATAGATCATGACGTCAGACAACTTCTTCATAATAAAACCTTAATAGATAGATAACCTCTAATAATTAGTTAAATTTTTAAATTATTTTAATAATTAGTCTTTAATAATTAATAAATCATATATTAATAATTACAACAATTTAATATTATAAAATACTACTAACAAACATAATATATTATATAACAATTTATTATTACAAAATATTACCATTAAACTATAACTATTTTTTTTTTCACAACTATAACAATATCACAAAATTTTTCAATTTCACTTTAAAAATATCACAAAATATGAATTAATAAAATATCACAAAACATAAACTAATAAAATATCACAAAATATAATTATGCTAATAAATTTCACACCAAATAAAAAATACAAAACGATAAAACAAACAAAAAAAATCAAATTAAAAAAAAAAACAAAAAATAAAAATATATCAAACAAATCTCCATTATCGGTGAATTAAAAACTAATAGCACTAGAAAGTAAAAGGCTAAGATAACGAAATCAGTATTTTCATTAAAAAGGAGAAGCAAGAAAAAGAAAGAGAGAAATAGACGTACGTGAGTTTAAAATAGTTCCATTATTGGTGATTTTTAATTTGGTGTTAATTAAGTTCTTCTTACTCATTGAGCAAACAACACAACACCAAAATAAATCACAACGATTGCTTAGAAACCGAATTGGTAACCGAAACCACAAAATAAATCATACAACATGCACTAACCTTTAACTGGAGACCATACCAGAACTTGGTAATCCACACTAAGCAAAATTAAAGTGGGTGTTTTAAATTCTGAGAGTGGGGAGAGGGCAAAGAAAGATGGGAGAGAGAGAGCGAGAACGTCGAGTGAGTGACATTCTAATCTAGTAGTGTTTATATATTTTTTACATACTGATGGAACTAAATCCGTCGGCACTCCATTGGGAAATTAAGTAAAAAATTAATTTTTTATTATTAATGATACATTATCGGCAGAATTTAAAAAAGCCAAGTGGAAAAACAGTCCATCAGTGAAATTTTAGCTCCTGAATCTTCCGCCGGTAATTAATTGGAATTTGTGAGCACGCAAAATTTTTACAATATTTTCCAATTGTTTATTTTGTGTCTTTATTTACAGAGTACCGTCAGTTGGTATATGGTCGGTAAATGCATAAGTTTTTTAATTTTAACATTCCGTCAGTAAACCGATAGAAAGTACATTATGTTATTTTTCCATCGGTAACTTTCGTCGGTGAAACGCGTATTTCTTGTAGTGGTGGAACTACTGCTATAGCTAAAAAGGTTGTGGGCACAACCTATTAATTATATAATTTTTTCACATATATGCCCTTTATCTTTTTCTCTCTTCATAATAATTGTGAGATACGTTTTGTTCCTTCTTTTTTCTTTCTCCATTATTATTTGTGTGAACATTTTTATTCACTTTCTTTTCTTCATAATTCCTTTTTTTTTTTTTTCTCTTTTAATTTTTCATTTCCTTCCTTTAAAATTTCAAAAGTAAAAAAAAACAATTAATTTTTTGAGATTTTTTTTCCATTTTTAAGCTTAAATTTTGAATTAATCATTATTAAGCTATAAAAAATTGCGCTTTGTCAAGAGTCATGATAAGGAAATGAATTAACGGAAAAAGATAGGTCTCTGTATTCACGGAAGATTGTTACATATGGGTTTCAAGAAAATAGGTTTGTGAGAAATACCCTTATCTATCATCATGCTAACTGTGGGGATTTGGCGATAGCTAGTGTCATTTTTTAGGATCTAAAAAAAGGAATGTTGTTGCTTTGAAGAAGTTCCCAAAAGGGATGTTGTGACTTGGCATGTGATGATTGTTGGATATGTGCTATGCAGAGAGAATGAGCAGGCATTGGAGATGTTTGAGGAGATGAGAAGTATGGGATATCAACCAGATGAGGTTACAACGCTGAGTCTTTTGTCGGCATATATTTGAGAGATTTGGGAGTTGACAGGAAGGTGCATAGCTCAATTTTGGAAATGAGTATAGGAGTTTGGAGAGGAAAAAAACTCAATAAATTAATTGTATTTTTTTATTATTTTTTTTTTTTTTTGCCTTCTGTACTTTTGAATTTCTAGAGGAAGGAAATGAAAAATTAAATGAGAAAAAAAAGGGAGGAATTTAATAATAATGAAGAAAAGAGTGTGAATAAAAATGGTCCCACAAATAATAATGGTGAGAAAGAAAGATAAATTCTACAAGTAATAATGGAGAGAAAGAAAGATAAAAAAGAGAGAATAAAAAAAAACTCACAATTAATAATAGAGTTAAAAATATAAATAAGGATAAGATTTTGGAATTTTACTATTATCAACTCCGTTTTTATATGTTAAAATTTCATTTCATTTTCACTCTATTTTTCAATGGATTAAAAATTTGGCATCCCATTCCTATAGCTATAGATATTAGGATCCTCAAGGAGCCCCGGAAGAAATGATTTTTTATATAAAAAATAATGTTAAATATTATATATTATATTCATTCATTTTTCTTTTTTGTTATATTTAATATAAAAATAAATAAATTAAAAGTTCTTAATAAAAAAAAAATATATTTAATTAAATATAATATAATTTTTTAATAAATTTATTAAAATTTTTGACTATAATTAAAAGTTTTAATTTTTATATAAGCTTATTAGAATTTTTTTTATAATAAAAATTATACTATATAAATTGATATTCATTGATCGACATATCAAAATTTAAAAAAAAATAAAAATAAATCATAATACATAAATTATAACAAATTTTACTAAAACTATTTAAAAAATAAAATTATAAAATTGATATTTAGCCACTAAATAACTGAATATTTATATTTCAATGTATAATAATAAAAATTTCAATTTTTTATATTTTCTATAAATTATTATTATTATTATTAAATTTTTTCTATAAAAAAATTTTTGATAAATTAATCACTTAACAAAATATTTAATAACTATATTTTTAAAAATTAATAACTAATAATTATATTTTTTACAATTAATCACACTATAAAATATATATATATATATATATATATATATATATATATATGACTGGACAGAATTGAAGCGAGATATATAATTCTCATTCTCACCTCATACCCATTAAAAAATTTTAAATTTTCATATTTTCACCCTCCCACCGCATACCCATTAAAAAATTTTAAATTTTCATATTTTCACCCCATTTTCCAGTTAAAACGATAATTCCCCGCTTTTACCGAAATGGGGCAGGATGAATCCCCACTAAGTTGAGGCATTTGTCATCCCTAAAAATAATGGCATATATATGAAAAAAATATTGACACATTTAATAAGTTGTTGTCACGGCTTTTTTGGATGTGACAATAGTGTCATTCTATGAATATACTAGAGTATACATCAGAAAAATAATTACCTCTTTCCAATAATAAATATTATAATTTTTTTAATATATTACAATTTAATTATATTATTTTTTAATTTAAATTTTATTTTATTTTAATATTATAATAATACCCTTCTTAAAAGATATGTTGAAAATATATAATAATTAAGACATATAAAATATAAGAAAATTAGAAAAATAAAGAAAAATTTAAATTAATAAATAAATAAAAGATAATAATTAAGAAATATAAAATATGAAAAAAGATTAAACCAATAATTAATAAATTAAAAGTATTAAAATAAATAAAAAATTATTAATAATTATATATTTTTAATTAAAATATTTATTACGGATAGACTGAGTATAATTATGGAATTCAACGGGAGTGATGAAATATTAAGCATGTCACTTGACAAAATTAAACTAATTATTTGTCACTAGTATTTGAAGCAACATGATATTAAATGTGAATTCTTATTTATTATATTAAATCTCTCTCTAAATTAGAGGATTCGCGACCAAAAAGGAATTCTGAAAGTATATTAAGAAAAAAAATTTAATAAATATTAAAATAAAATCATACTATCAGATAATATTAAACCTTATAAATATTATAAAAAAAAATACAAATTTCAAGTTGTATTCTTAAAATTCTATAGCATAATAATATTAAAATTAGAATGAAATATCCCCTAAAAGTTAGTCGAGATAAAAATAATAACATAAAAAAAAAAAACATTCTTTTTTATAATCAGAAGCGATTTAACTAGGTCAAAAAAGATTCAGTTGTCCAAATAAGAAACAATCCTTTTTTTTATTATTATTTGTTTATAATCAGAGCAGAAACAATTAGAGCAAAGAAAAAAAATATATTAATAAATACACAATAAAAAGTATAAAAAAAAAAATACTCACTTTATTGATATGATGAATCACATATAATAAACTTAACAAATTCTAAGTTAGAATTTGATTGGGAAACCACTGTTAAAGATGAAGTAATGAAAAACATTATGATTAAAAAGCTGAGTTATTTATTGTAATTTGTAAATAACAAAAAGAAAATGTGAAGAGTCGTGGATAGTTGGAGAATTTGTAATATAAAGAAATTAAAAAACTATTTGAGTATAGTATATATCCAAAAAAAATATAATTTTATTATATTATTAGTTCGGTTTAATTTAATTAGATTTTTATTTTTTTAAATTAAAATTAAATTGAAAATTTGATTTATAAAAATTTTAAAATAGTAATAATTTTTTATTTGTAGTAAATTGGATAATTCGATTTGATTAACTTGGTTAACTTTTATACAGTCCTACTAGTACGTATGTATGTGTCCGCACACTTGCATGTATGTATGTGTTTATGTGCTAGCCTTTTGGTTTTTGGATCGGGGACTTATATATAATGATAAATCAGCAATTCAATTGAAATCCTCATATTTGAACAAATAAAATAATATTTTCATATATTAAATATGAATAATAGTTAAAAAAATAGCATATTTTTCCATACATTTTCAACTTGAATAATAATAGCAAAACTAAATTATGAGAATCTAAATATAACTTATTTACATAGAAAATATTATTATTTATCACATTCGGTGAATAATAATATAATTATATATGGTTTTTGATGTCATAATATGAATCTTGTAATTTTTTTTAAAAAAAATTTATATCTTACAGTATATTAATTTTAAAAATTAAAGTTCTAAATTGTTTAAAAGTTAGTTTATGCCTGCAAAGTTTTAAATTTTGAGCATTAAATATCAATTAATTGAAGTAGCGTATTCCAATTCCATTATATATATGTATATGGATTTGGAAGCTACCATCATTAAGACTGCGTTGGAGATGTTGGATCTAAGTGATTGGATGCAAATTCTTTTTCTTATAAAAGAAGAGAAAAAGAAAGTATTAAAGGGTCAAACTTTTATCGTAGCACATAATCTTTAATCTTTAAGTTAGTATTCGCATATTTAGAGTAAATATTTTTAGGTATTGAGTGAGAATCGTATCTCTATTTCTTATTTTCCCTCCCTTTTGTAACGATATAAATTAAACAAGCCGAGTTGTAACACCCATGATCTCTAAACTCTTGAATTCTTTAAGAGCTAACCTTGTTAAAGTCTCTTTAAGGCTAATGACATCGACTTTTATGTGTGTATATATGTGTCTTTATGCATATATGTTTTCTTATACATGTGTCTATGTCTAAGTATGCAAGTTCTCAGTATTTCTTTATGCATATATGTTGGTGTCACGTTCCAAAAATTTGAAACACAATGGTCCTAAGGTACAGGTAAATTTAAAGTCACGGGTAAATTTAAAGTCACCAGAAACGAGTAGAACACTTAAGCATGTCTATCATCAATCATTCAAACTTAAAATTATTTATTAATGTTCAAATTCTTTTAATAAGTAATAATCTTGCAGAAATTTTGACAGAATCTCCTTTATATTTTTATAGTAATTCCTAACATAAATAGTACCCAATTCAATATTTCAATAATTTTCCAAAGTTCTCAACCTGGATAGAAAATACTCCTAATATGTCACAATCTTTATAACCTAAACTCCACAATATCAAAATACATACATAGCACTTCTATATTTTCTTTTATGCCATATCTTACTAGTTTATTCACATTTATCCCTATCATTATTGTTATCATTTTCATTACCAATTATCACATATATCTCATAGTGCATTAGGTCACTACTTAAATTTCTAATGATATCTCATATACTAGTTATCATATAATATATACATACACTTGTTAGATACCATACAAAAATAAGATAAACATAATTATCTATACTTTGAGTTGTATCTCATGGAGTACTAAGAGTTTATACATATGATTCCATAAACACTAATTACATTGGAGTCTTCACTGTCCTAAGTGAGGAGGAGAAAGTGACTTGGGAACAACTTTTGTTTCCTCTGTCCTGAAAAATAATAAATAATCACATAATGAGTATAAATATACTCAATGAGTTAAGCATGCATCATTAAACATTAGAGTTAGATAAATAATAATAAAAAAAGTCAATAAAAGTTAAATAACAATGAATAAATACGAGCATATCAAATTTGCTCATCATTGGCTAGCAATATGCAAACCAAATGCCCTAGAGATAAATAACATTGGGTAAGGAAATGATTATCAAAGGTAAGCAATATAAGATAAGGGTGTCATAAGCATCACATTTACTTTCACATGTAGAAATATGTAGAAAAGACAGATATTAGGCCTTGAACACGTATCACATTTAATTTTAGTATTTGCATGTAAGACCTCACGGCTAGGACAAATCTCTTCCTAGCTAGAGGAAACATTGTAAAAGAATCATTATGCATAATGCTAACGGTACTTATCCACTTCCTCATCGATAAGATAGCTCTGTCAATTGCACACATTTAAGCCAATGAATTCATTAACAATATCATGTATACATTGGAAATATTACGGTGTAATGACATTCAATAGATAACATGACTCATTTAACATTCATGGTCAATACTTTTCAGTAAAATGTAACTGGTTCCATTCTTGGTACAAAAATAGATAATCAATAATAATCAATGTGACATATGGTTGAACATTTGGATGCATAACATTTAGAGTTTCATGGTGCAAAATCAATCGAACTAAATGTCATAATTCAGGTTCTCAAGGTGAGCAATACAATAAATAATTCAACAACAATAGATCAATTTAGGCTTGTTTATTCAATGACCATAACAAGGAAGCATTCGGTCATCAAGGAATAAAATTCATTTAAATTCAATAAATCATGTTATGACAATGAACAAGCACAATTATGTATAGATAACTGACCTTAGTCTTTAACCTTTACATTTCCAATTCTTTTTCCTTGATCCAATGCCTTAGTACTCATGGTTCCCATCATGTCTTTTATTCATTCTTGATATTACATATCCAATTAATTTCAATTTAGATACCAATTAACATGAAATTACATTAATTATATTTATATTAACAAATTTCTAAAATTCTCCGTTTCTAGGGTTTACTTATATGGAAAACTCTTACTGGCAGTCTATGTTCTTTTAACCATATCTTTCTCTACACATATCCAATTACTTCAATTATTTTTTTTCTACTTAAACTAGACATATGAGACTACTACTTAGTCAAATTTCAGGTCAATATGATTACTACATCATTCTCAATAATTCGTCAAAATTATATCTGTTGTCCTGCATTTTATATCCAGGCATACTCCATTTCCATGACTATAACTCAGTCTGTATTCTTTCAAATGCAAAACTATTTTTCATTCACCTTTAACATGTAAATGAATATTTTTTATAGTTAACACTTTGTCTAATTCAGATTCTAAAGTTCTCATATCAACAGAACACAGTAACCCTTTATTATTTGTCTGTCTGTCAATCCGGACAGGTAAAACTTATAGCTTAATATCTCTCAAAATACAAATTCAATGCTAAAACCCTTTTATAGAACTCTGGATAAGACATAAATAAATACTTTTCATGTTGAATACTTCTCCTAATTTTGTCTCAAATGTTCTGTAAAATTAAAACACAGTAGCCTTTTTACTGATTCCTTCATCCGATCCAATCTTGGTTTTTACTTAATATTTCTTCATTCACTTCAAATTTCATCAATTATTTTTACAGAAATCTAAATAACACATATACCTACAACTTTTATGTTTTTTACTTCCCCAAATTCATTCATTAAGTCTACATAATTTGAACTATAACTTTCTGACCTAACACAGACTTTCAGAAATCCGAAAACCCTAATTCATCTTTATGTTCTTCCATAATTCATTGCTTAAAGAATTGAGTTTAATAATTTTACCTTAGATGACTCTCTTCGCTTCTTCTCCAATAATAACGAGTTCATTAATTCTTACTTTATCAACTTTCTTCCTTCTATCTAACATTTCCCAACTTAGATATTTGAATTACTTGAAAGATGGTTGAGAAAGTATTTTTAGGAGTTTTTTGGATAAGAGGGTTTGGTCATTGCTCATTAAATGGCTAGCATTCTTTTCCTATTTATACTAATATAATATGAAGGTTGAAAAATTGAGAAAATTCTAAAATTTAGGCATTTGTCAAATTTTCATAAATTGGTTAGAAAAATCTTTAATAAAAATCTTCCTTTCCTTATCCCTTTGGCCAACCACTCTAAGGATTTTTTTCCTTGGAGAATTCTAGATTTTGTGGATTAAAATGAACTTTGACTTGGTGGGTCCCACAACTTTAGATAATTATACTTTGCCCCAAAATTTTTCTTATTTATATTTGTGACCACAATTCTTTTAAATTATTTTCAATTAAGTCCTTAAATTCCTTTCATTTAATTCCTATGAAACCTTACATTTCCTATTATATCTCAATTCAATTTAATTAATTAATATCAATAAATATAGAATTTTTATTCCGGACCCATTTCGATAAAAATTTCAAAAATCGTAACTTTAACTTTCCTTAACTTCACTTTATCTTCAATCACATTTAATACTATATTCACCTCAATTTATTTTTTCTTGATGATTTAAGATCTTAATTAAAAATATCCTCAATCAATTTCTATAAAAGGCCTTGTAAAAAATATTATAAAAATTCGATTACCGATAACACTACTTATTTTTACTCTTAAAGTTTTTCGATAAAAATTCTCATTGAATATTATTTTTTTATACTTCCTTAAACCATTCTGACCTATTTATTCTTCAATTAACTTAATATTTACTGCTATAGTCCACTTGGGTTCCTACAATCTTCTAGGATATTACAGTTGGTGAGTTACATACAATTATATGATTAAATATAATATGTTTAGCTGAACTTATGATACCTTATGCTAAATTAAGTTTTAATATGATATATAGCGATAATTATAATTTTAAGGCTTGTGTTGATGAAATTACTGAGTATATGATGTAAATTCTCATTTGTGGGAGATATATAGGCTTCAAATGAATCTTAGAATCCCTATATTAGGTGTTTGGATGCTTAGCAATATGATTGGGGTCAAATAAATATGATTTAAGTGATAAAATCCTTAAGGCATAGATTTTTCCGATGGTAACGGGAGTGAAACACCAATAATGCCTATGAAATTTTTCTTTACCTGAAATTCCAAAATTCAATTTTAATGGTAACGAGCGTGAACCATAAGTAATATTCATTACTTTTTCTTTTGTCTAAATTTCCCGTAATTGAATTTCAAACATAACGAGCGTTATCCATCTAGAACATTTGTGATTGACCAGTAACAAACATTATCCCTCTGGTAATAAATATGAATTTGCTCTCTATCCGAAAATTGAGTAACGAACGTTACCCACAAGTTAACGCCCATTATCTATCGAGGGTTATAAAAGGCCCTCTTTATTTTCAGCAGTCGCCGTTTAACCGCATTTAACCTTTTTCTTCTTTTCTTTAAGCCCCACAACCCTAACTAACCTACTCCATTTCTCTACACTTAAAACCAACAAGGAATTCTAAAATCTTAAAGGAAATATATAAGAAATCATTAAGCTCCTCCTAGTTTCTTTGAAGTTTCAAGTTAGAAAGATAAATGTAACTCTCTCATTCCTTCTTATAAGTAAGATTGAGTTAATATATATCTCTATGACAGTAATTTATGACTTTCGGATACTATTTAGGAGTATTAATTACTTGTATTAGTGGTTGGTTAAGAAGATAAGAACATTAATGCCATTATGGTGAATAGTAAAAAATTTCTCTACCTTCCAAAACGCTTCATTTAATCATTAAATTGAAGCATTGGGGTTGTTACATGGTATTGAAATTTGCAGAGCAGGTCCATCAATTTCTCATTTATTTTTTGTAGATGAGAACATTATTTTTGGAAGGTCTTCAAAAGGAGAGATATATGCATTGAGGGATGTGATATAGGCCTATGAAAATTCCTCAAGTCAGAAAATTAATTTTGAAAAATCCCAAATTTCCTTTAGTATAAAAGTTGAGCAATAAACTCAGTTACAATTACAATGTCAGGTGGGTGTTAGTCCTGTGGAACAACATGATAAATATCTTGATTTGCCAGCTATAATTGAAAGGAAAAAAGTATTTTATTTAGCTCTCTAGTTGACAAAGTGGTGAAAAAACTAAAGGGTTGGAAATAAAAAATCCTCTCAAAAGCAGGTAAGGTGATTTTGTTGAAATCAGTTGCATAAGCTATACCAACGTATGTTATTAGTTGTTTCTCTATGTCAGGAGATACTTGTAGGAAAATGGAGTCTCTAATGGCTGGATTTTGGTGAGGACAACAAAGTGATGAGAGGAGAATTCACTGGATTGCTTGGCAAAAATTTTGTAAATCAAAAAGAGATGGTGGGTTAGGTTTTCGAGACATCAAACTTTTAATCAAGCAATGCTAGCTAAACAGTGTTAGCGGTTAGTAAAGGATGGTCAATCCTTACTTGCTCAAGTTCTTAAAGCTAGATACTACCCTTAGTGCTCATTTATGGAAGCTAATGATGGATATGCTCCTAGGGAGGAGTTTATTATTTGCACGATGATTGATAGACAAGTGCACTAGATGGATAATTAGGCATGATAAATCTGTCAAAATCTAGACAGATAAATGGTTTCCTAATCAAAATAGTTAGTATGGTCATCAATTCTAACTTGCCAGAAAATGTAGTGGTAAATAACTTAATGGATCCCAAACAATTTTGTTGGAACCAAGAGCTCATTAAAAATTCATTCCTTGCTTTTGAAATGGATCAAATTCTTTCAATTCCATTGAGCTCTAGAAGATTAAGGGATGAGGTGGTTTGGCATTATGATAAAAAAAAAGAAGGCATTTTTCGTAAAATCTGCTTATTTATTCCATACATCATAGCAGATCTTATTGTTATATGGTAGAACTTACCTTTCAAGTTGAGTGGAATTTTACGGTTGCATAAAACTCCCATGACAAGCCTCCATTTCAACCACCAAGCCTTTATCCTATGGCTAACGTCCTCTTCACATCCTCCATCTCCTTGTAGGATTGAACTTAGATATTTAAAATAAGTGCTTTGGGACAATGCCACTCCATCCAAGCGAACTCCCTCATTATTCCCACTTTGTCCTTCACTAAACTTGCAACGCACATATTTTGTCTTGATTCTACTTAACTTGAAATCCTTGGACTCCAAAGTACTCATCCACAATTCTAACTTCCTATTAACTCCCCCCTTGTGTCTTATCTACAAGTACAATATCATCTGCAAATATTATGCATCATGAAATTTCCTCTTGTATATGTTTTGTTAATCCATCCATAACAAATGCGAAGGGGTAAGGGCTTACTACGGATCCTTGATGTAGCCTAACATATATAGGAAAATCACTTGAGTTTTCACCAACTGTGCGCACACTAGTCGTCTTCCGTCATATGTGTCATTCGATATCCGCTTACGTTCTCATATCCATTATAAAACTTCTCTTGAAACTCTGTCATAAGCCTGCTCCAAGTCAATGAAAATAATATGCAGGTATTTCCTCTCATCTCTATATTTCTCCATCAGGCTTCTAATAAGTAAAATTGCTTCCATTGTTGATCGACTTGACATGAAGCCGAATTGGTTGGCTAATATAGATGTAACACCATGTAAGCGATGTTCTATAACTCTTTCCCATAATTTCAAAGTATGACTCATTAACTTAATTCCTTGAACAACTCTGAATGTCTCCCTTGTTTTTAAAACTGGGTATTAAAAATCTCTTCCTCTATTCATTTGACATTTTCTTTAAAGTTAGGATTTTGTTAAATAATCTAGTCAACCAAGCTAATCCAATTTCCATGCTTCCTCTTTGAGGAGTTCATTCTTAAACATCATTTGCTTCCCTGTTTTCAATTCCCACCACTTTATTCTAGATGTCGTACTTCTTCTACACCTCCTGGTCATTCTCCTAATTTTGACAACTAGAACTACCAACCCACGTTAACTTGTTAACTCCTCTCCTAGGATCACTTTGCAGTCCTTGCATGCTCAATTTGTCTTTCTTGTGAGAAGAAAGACAATTGACTTTTATTTTGTCCACTTTTAAAAGTCACTAAATGAGATTCCAGTTTTATAAAGTGGGTATTTGCAAGGATTATGTCATAAGTCATAGCAAAATCAAGGATGTTTGTCCCCTTCTTATTTCTCAAACTGAAGCTAAAACCTCCATGCACCTCATAACTTTGTCGATCACTTCCTACATGTCCATTTAGGTCTCCACTGATAAAAATATTCTCTTCAATTGGTGCACTTTGCATAAGGTTATCCACATCCTTCCAAAACTTTTACTTGCTCATGATATCTAATCCAATTTGCATATGCACTAATTACATTCATCACTTCTTTTTCAACAACTAGCTTAATAAGGATAATCATATCTCCTACTCTTCTCACTATTATCACTGCAACTTTTAAAGTCTTATCTACAATGATACCCACTCAATTTTCGTTTCTCTCCTTCTCTATATATCACAATTTATATCCTGAATTATCCATGTCTTTACTTTTTTCTCCTACTCATTTTTGTCTCTTGGATGCAAGTTACATTAATTTTTCTCCTCTTAATGGTTTCATTTTATTTCAAAATAATAATAATAATAATAATAATAATAAAGTTTAGAATCATAAGAATCCAACTTAAATCTTATATTATAAGAATCCAACTTAACCAACTTAAATCTTCATGAGTTAATAAATCTTAATTTTGAGGTTTTGAATGTAAAATTAACAATAAGTTGAAAATGAGTTAAAAGGGTGCCAGTAAAGGTGTCTAGAGTTAGTTTAAACTATAATTTATGATTAATAGTCATGATTGCATGAAATTATGTGAAAATTCAAATTTTGAGACTAAAAAGGGTGCGAAAGAGATGTTTGTTGTTTAAGTTAAATATAAGTTAAATCATGTTATGTACTATAATTTTTTTGCTATGCTTAAAGATTGTAAGTGACTTGTTCTGACTATATTATAACCTAAGAAATATAGTTATATCTACGCTTAAAAAAGTTAGTTAAACATTCATATGATTTTGTTAAGAGTAAGATTAATTAAGATTAAACCTATGTGCATGTTAGTGTAAGGCTAATATGCATAAATAGAGTTTAGATAATTGAATATCATAATGTGGGGTGTGTCCTGAGGGAACTATGTGTTTGTGTAAGGCCTAAATTCATAATTCTTGGATGGATTGTAATGTTATTTTTTTGTTATTTTCTTGTAACTCACGGGAGAGGAGGGTGACGTCAAATTATCCTCCTAATTATCGGTTATGAAGGACTTCTATTGTTTCTTTTGTTGAAGCGAGTAGAAGCCATACAACTGTCCTTTCTTTTTGTTCATGAGGCCTTCCATTTAAATGTTGCCTACTACTGAAAGTTCTATTGGAAAGCCCTAATGTCCGTGTTAAACCCTGAAGATATCAGTCAAGTTTTAATGATTTTATATCTGATTTATACTATTATGATATTGTGATGACTGAATGGACTCTCTCTGCGGGAGTCTATCCAGTAGACGACAAACTAATCTAAGCTGACACTTTAAAAGCATTGTAAAATACTAATTGAGGAATAAAAAACAACAAAAATAAATTAAAATTAATGTCATATAGCGCTAGTCATCAAAACCATGCACCTTTCAAGCCCCCCCTCCCTATTGGCCTGAGCAACTTGGTCCGAATCCCACAAAGTAAAATACCCTTGACAAGAAGAAATCAGACAAAAATCATGTTGTGCAAAAGAAACAACTTTTAATTTACTATAGACAAAGTTCCAACAATCAAAATTCACACTTTCTGGATGGAAGACAGGCAAAATTCAACGGGAATAACTAGTAATTGAATAACAGAGAATTCTCAATTCCAACACGAGCTAAAAAAACAAGCTATCGAGTATCAAGGTCAAATCAGTGTTAAATTACTTCAATCCTACCAAAATTCTCTCCACACTGTATTCGACAGTCATAACAATTATAGCAAAACTTATACAAATAAATGATAAAACAAAACATCTTGGACTACTAACAAATTCAATGCTCTCTACTCTTTGTTTTTCTTGTTTTTCTCAATCTTTAGCATCCCATCACTAAAACTGTCTTCAATTTCCTTCAGCAAGTTCATCCTCAGTAGCATCTCCATTTTCAGAGGCACGACCATTTTCAATTTTTTCAGCACTGCATCCAGAGGAAAGCATTGTTTTTCAAAAACACTTGCATCAAATCTCAATGTCAATCTCATGGTAGAAAACACACAACCATCCATGCTAGCCCTAGTCAAGTACCCACAGCACTACTGAGACACAACAATCGTAATCAAACAAAAATTAAAAATGAAAGCGGAACATCATAACCATAGGTCCCTATACTTTTTCCTCTTGTATTTCTATCATCTACAAAAACAATACAGCTAATTGTGAAGTTCAGACCCATCTGAACATATATTATATAACTAAATCCATATTGAGCCATGAAAAAAAAAAGTAAAAGAAACAAATAAATGCCCCCAAGGCCCAAACCCAAACAGAACACCCAACTTATAACTAATGAATCTCGTATAATTTCCCTAATAAAGCCCATGTTAAATGGGGACCATGATTCTAAGCTTGAGTCTTTAAATTTGAATTTCTTCATGTTCCTATTCTCCATCAAGTGCCACCTACCAAAAAGTTATCATGAGCTAGTATATAGATTCCCTCCAGTGCTGAGATTAGCTTCAATGCACGTGGGATGCGATGCAAATCAATATTAGTAGGAATGTAAATGAAAGCAATATGTACATCATTCATCCTACCATAAGAATGATACGGAAATTACAAGAGAAGAATGTAAAAATCTGTTATTTAAATAACTGTCTCAAAGGAAACAGAGTTTTAAAACTACATACAAATTATGATGCCATAAAGTTAAACAAATAGTAAAAATTGTAGGAGTCCCAGATTAGGGGTGAGGACAAGGAGGCAACAGGTTGGATTGAATCAAAACAGCCAAACACATAGATAAGAGAATTGGAACCCTATTCTCATCATTATGAATGTAGATAGGGGCATTGGAACACTAACGAACAAGTATCCTCATCTACAGATTTGAGAAACTCAAGTCTATTGAACAACCCTCAAAAACCAGTGGCATAAACAACTTCCTTATCCTTACAGTGTCTCATAAAGCAAACAAAATCCAGAAAGTGTTAACTATGAACAAAATCACTTTAATTGATAACATAATCAATACATCGTTCTACCAACGCCACATCACAATGCAACAAAGAATTACGAAACATATATGATTAAATTTATCATAAATTGCTAACAAGTTAACTAACTAATCATTCAGAAAGCATTTCAAAAAAACCTGTGGGGACGAGAACTGGAATCAGTTACATCAGGCTTCCTCCAGCTCCTCTCGACACGCTCATTGCCAGAACTCCCACCCCCACGCCCAGTGCCAAAGCTCCATCGCCCAAATGATGAATTACCTCTCTCGCCTTTTTCCATTTCCTTATTACCGTCAATCTTCACAGACTCCAGTTTCTCATCAATTTCTTTCAAGTCCTTTCCCTTCTCAGCCAAGACTTCCTCCCTCGGCCTGGCATCTCCAAATGGGCTGGACCCCTTGGGTTTCGCTGCTGTTCCATTATCATTACTTACAGACAAGGTACGTGGCTGCAATACAAGCTTCGGTCTTGCACTCCCTGTTCCATTGAGCTCCTCTTTCTTCCTTCCCCAGCTATCAGAACCTGCAGCACCACCACCAACACCACCGTTATTAGACCCATATCTATCTCTAGATAAAGAATCGAAACTTCCTCTCCTCTCAAATCCACCAGCACCAAATCTCCGTGGCTCTGTTGGCTTATTGGACACCCAGCTGTCCGATTCATCTGCTTTTGACTGAGAATCAAAAAAGGAGCTCCTTTCTCTCCTATCATAGCCATTCCCCACTATTGATTTCTTCGATTTAGACCAATCATCAATCTCATCTGCACGTGAGGGAGCCAATTCTCTACTAGCGTCCCTATCCCTATTAGAAGCCCTAGAATTACCACCGCCCCATCGAGAATTAGACGAATCGTCACCGCTACGGTTGCTCATACCATACGATTTGAAGCCACCGCCAAGCCTGTCCCGTTCAAGCTCTTCAGCAGAGCGCTGTCGGGGGCCAGTGGGGAGATTGCGGATATCTTCATGGGTAAGGCCTCTAGATTGTGGTTGGGTAGGTTGAGAAGTCTTAGCGGAGCCATAAGTAGAGAATTCAGCTAATGAAAGGGTTTGGTTCTTCTTCTTCTTAGGCTGTTTGGTAGCGGCGGCGGCGGCTGCCAGAGAGGGGAATTCAGATTCACCTGAACCAGAATCAGTATTGGGTTGAGAATCGAATTTTTGTTGAAGGAGTTCATTCTCATGTTCTTCGGCGTCAAGAGCCCACGCGCCGGGCTTGCCCCAAGGAGAAGACATGGTAGCAGCCATGTTTTTGTTGTTGCTTCTCTCCCTAGAAAAATATCTCTTGTTGAGTGTCTCTGAGTCTCTCTCTAAAGGGTTAAGAGTTCGCTTTACTTGGCAGCGAAGAGGAACTGAAGAAGATTTTATAGAGGTGAAAGATTCTCTCTGACGAATGGACGGTTGTGATTTTTTCGGCTGATGATTAGACAAGAATTGATTATTATTTTCCTATTATAATGGTTTTCTCCTCAGCGTACTCTTAATGCTTGTGGGGATTTGGATTTCCATTTTCTATTTGTATTTTAATATTTGAATTTCTATTTTCTATTTACCATATGAGATTGCCTTTAGTAAAAGAAAGTATTTTTTTTATTTAATAATAATGTGATATTAGGGCTTAATGCTTGTGAGATTTGGATTTCCATTTTCTATTTGTATTTTAATATTTGAATTTTTATTCTCTATTTACCATATGAGATTGCCTTTTGTAAAAAAAAAAAATTATTTATTTAATAATAATATAATATTAGGACTTAATATTTGCGTATCACATTACATTTATTTCATAATTTAATAAAATATTCATTTTCGATTCAATTATAATTAAATTAAATTTAAACTCGTATAATTTAAATAATGAGTCGAGTTGAATTCGAATTAGTTAAATTTAAATTTTGACTTAATTTAATTTAATTATATTTTTCCTTCGATTTTAATTAGATTATATTTTTAATAAATTATTTGTACTGAAATTAAAAAAGTTCACAAATAGTTTGATTTTAAGGATTTAATCCTTGGTCAATAAAAACATTGTTGTTGAATAATATTTGATAATTTATATACTTTATAATAAAATAAATTTGAAATGAAATACATGTTGGACTGATTTAAACTGAATAAAATAATGATTATATTTTAATTTTTCTATTAGAAAAAAGATTTTATATTTTGTATTTGTAGTTAGTTTAATGGGATGAATAAGGAAAAATGGGAAGGGATTATACTTCGCCGCTGGTAATAATGCCTAGGGATTTGTTCCTTTTGGATATGGTTAAAAACTAATGAATAGATGCGTTGCATATTTATACGACGCCGTATTTTCTCTTAACAATCTAATTCTTTGCTTTTTATTATTTGGTTCTCCGCACCGAATAAATTAGGAATTAAATTAAGTGGGAAATCTAAAAAGCGAAAATAATATCATCAACTTGAGTCATTCATTCTTTTTAATATCTCAATAAAAATGAAGAAGAGAGATAAAATTGAAATTTTTTCATTGGATTAGGGTGACGAAGCTTATTAGGAAATCCATTAGGAGGACGGTTTGCGTACTGACCCATAAATATGATTCTTGAGCTTTTTATCCTTTAAGGATAAGGTTTGACCTCCAAAGTTCCAGAGGCTTCTATTGCCAAGACGAGGGTTGGAATTAAAACTTCATGTTTGGAGGGTCATATTCTATCATGTTATCTCAAGATGTTAAAATTGAAAAAATTCAAACAGTCATTAAAATTATTCAAGATTAGGATTAGATCATTCAATTTGAAAAAAAAAAAAAAAATTATTACTGAATTATTTCATTATTTATAGTACAAAGAATAAAAATTGATTTATATATTATGAGTTAAGCACATATAATTAATATATGTAATTTTATAAAAATATTTATATTAATTATACAATAAATACAATCAAACTAAAAATATTTAATTAATTTATTTTCTATTATAAATACTAACAAAAATACTAGACTAATTAATAATAGAAAAACATGACTTTATTGTAGTGGGCTATTTTTATTATCAAAGGGCTCCTATTTTTATTTTGGGAATTTTTTTTTTTTATTTATTGTTAAGGGCTTATTTCATTATATATATATATGAGATTTTTTTGAGTTTTGGGGCTGCATGGTTTCGCCGCTGATCAAAATGTTAATTTAATTTGATAATAAAGTATATCGTCATTTTCATTCGTTTATTAAGACTCTCTAATTATAATGAGCAGACTTTTTATCGAATTTTTTTTTATATATCGATAGATAAAATTAATAATATTAAGTTAAAATTATTGAGATAAATGTTCAAGTATATATTATATAGTATCAGGAAATTTACACAAAAAATGTTTATATATCCCATTAAACACTACCTTGTTGCACTTGTGATACTACCATATGTTCACTTACCTAATTCGAATGCTAAAAATTAGAGAACATAAAAGAAAAGGATATTGACCAATACAAGGTAACTAAGTGTATAACCTTTCATTTCCTTATCTCACTAAAAAAAACTCTTTAAAATCAATAAAAAAAAATATTTTCTTCCTCAAAATTTCTTCATTTCCTACTACTAACTTAAGAATCGAAAGATTTTTGTCAAGCATTTTTTGTCATGCTGTTTAATAATCTTAGATTTAAAATTCACCATTTGGACTCATATCCACTTAAGAAGATATTTGATCCATCTATTTAAATTAAAATCCAATCAAATTAAATTAGAATATAAATTTCTCATTCATTACAGATTTAAAAGGAGTGAAAAATTCAATTAAACTACATCTTATTAGTATTTATAAATTAAATGGATAGCTTTTGTATAAAAAATTAGTCGCGAGCTCATATTTTACACAATTTTTTTTTTCATTTTTTTCATTCATATTTTCTTAAAATATTCAATTGAAAGATAGAGTATCAATTCCCATTTTAATGAGGCTGGAAACAGGCTGCACATTAAAAGAACATAAAGGAAAATTATTCAATTTACCTATTGCAACACATCTTCACATCCACGAAACATAAATTACTTGAGTCAGAATAAAAATTATTAGTAATTTTTTAATTCATAAAAATTGAGATGGTTTAATAATACAAAATTATCCTTGTATTTAATATGTTAAAATTACTTTATATATCTTAAATATATTATTAATGATTAGTAATTGGATTATTTTCTTTTCATATATATATATTTTAAATGAGAAATATTAATATGTAAAAAATATTAAAATTAAATAAAACAAGAAAATTAGAATTTTTTTAATCTATAAATTATTAAAATTATTAAAATAATATATATATATATATATATATATATATATATATATATATATATATATATATATTTACCTGCTTAAGATTTAGATTTAAATTTAAATTAATCACATTAAAAATTTTCATAATATGTTATTTTTTATACTTTAGTTAATACTTTTAAATAACATAAAAATATTTTTTTCACATAATATTTTGAAAAATAGTTAAACGCATAGTTTTCAATGATTATAAATAATATTAATATCAATTATTTTTTTTTAAGAATCACAAATAAAATTAGACATCTTAAATTTTTTAATTAAAATAAATATAAAAAAAGAATAAGATAATAATTTCTTCAAAAAATATATTAGAAACATTGAAAAAGTGCAATTTGATATATTATTTAATAATTTATTTTAAGGGATTTTTTTAAAAATACTGAAAAAATAAAAAATATTTCATTTTTACTGTTAGAAAAAAAATTTAAAATACTACGTACCTAAAAATATTTTTTCAAAAATACGATATACACCACACATATATTACATATATACTAAAAAACAGTAAAAAAAAATCATAAAATTAAAAAAAAAAGTCAAAAAAATATATTTGTGTAATATTTCCTTATTTTAATTCATTATTTTATTATTTTAAATCTAATTTTTAGAATTTTATAATTAATTAATATGATGAAACTAGTAAATATTATATTCTAACTATTATGTTTATAAAAATAAATATTTTATTTAAAAATTATAATTAATAAAAAATATTTGTAAAGATATAAAATTAAATTAAGAGTACAAGTAAAAAGAAAATTTTCTCAATTGAAAAATTATGTAAATAACTTTAGTGTCCAAAAACAGTTTTTTTTTATTTTTATGAGTTTATAGTATTTGGTAAATATCAAAATTAATAAAAGTAATTATCTGGATAGCTAAAATTCAACTATTTGGATAAGTTAGAAATTGAAAATTTTCAAAATAGCTGAATTTTAGATTAAACGCATAACTGATTTTAAAAAATTAGTAGACAAAAATATCTTTATGAGTTTATAAACAGTTTTTATATTATATTTTATTAAATACAAACATACAGTTAATTACTTTTGGAAATATCACTTTTAGGAATAAAAATTTTTTCATATGAAAAATTATTTTCATAAACTGTGCTAAACTAAGCCTTAGTTCTGATGGATATAATAATTTTTATTCTGATAATAACACTATTCAACAAAAATTATTGACATATAAAAAATAAAATAAAATAAGGAAATTTTTTAAACTCTTATTCTTAACACTGTTTTAACTCTTATAAGACAATCACTTTATTATTTTAAAAATTTAATAATTAAAAAATAGTATAAAATAATATGTACCCCTCCACTATAATTTTTCCTTAAAAGGTAGTAATGACGTGTACCCTTCCACCCTCCAACTTCTTCAACACTCTACTCTCCTTCCCATGGTCAGCTACAGCAACTCCTATGCCGATTACATCTCCGGGCAACATCATATTCATTGTATACATAAATATTTTGCATAAAAAACACTAAAACTTGAATTAATCGTATCTGAGCTCAGAGGATAAGCTTGTCACCAATGTTCATCATCTATTGAGCTTTGATGCACAGCCAATTTCAATCTTTCAGGTACAATCTCTTAGCAACCTTCTTTTTGGTGGATCACTTCGGCCTTTTCGTCATAATATCCAAGCCCAATCTCTTAGATTACTTTCATGGATGAATTGCTACTTGGGGCTTTCTTTGGTGGTGAGGCTCTTTTTCTCGCACAATCCCACAAAGATCATTGAAGCATTAAAAGCCAATTTTTGTAATTCTGAAAGGTGATATTTTAAACTTTCTGGTAGTAAAAAATTTAGTGACTGTAAAACAATGGATTAATACACACGAAAGTATCACTCGAACTTAAACATGAAGGGCACAACTGAAACTATAGATTGCAAAACATAAACAAGCACAAATTTCTACAAATATCATGATGGGCTACAGGGCATCACTGGACATCTATTAAATCTGTAACCTGTGCAATGTGAATCCTCTTTCTGTACTAGTTTTTCTTTATAGAGATGACCTGCTCAGAATTCATGAATGGTGTAGAGAGCTATGCACTTTGATTCAGGACCTCTTCCCACAGCCCACAGCTTGTCAAGAAAAAGACGTACACAAAAACCACTCCAATATTCATACCAGGAAGTTTGTCCAGAGAAACAAGGAGCTCCTTGCTCTGCAAATACATCTCTTTGTACTGATTGCAGCATTTCCTCCAATGGCAGGGATCATCTTCCTTTCACAACTATCTCAAAGCGGAAAGACTCATTGCTCATTGGAACTTTGTATGTTGATTAAATGTTCTTCAAGATTCTTAACAGAATCTTCATTTACGTACCATGTCACAGTTCCTGCAATAGAAAGCAAAAACAGGAAGATAAGATCATAAGGTCGAGTCAATAGTATGGTTGACACCCATAAATGCAGATATAACAATCCTACTTGCAAAAGGAGCATATACAAATAGTTGACCATAAAGAAGCAACCTGAACTACAGGAGATTTCAATTGAAAAGAAACCAAAAAATTTATTCACATATGACAGAAGTCAGAAGGTGAGTGGATATCTCAAGTATATGAATATCTGTTCTCATAATACTTTTTCTTATCAATGAATTAAGAATTATTTCAAAATTTCCAAACAATTGAGGTTCTTTTGGAATGTGATTCCAACCCTAGTTATGAGGCCAACAGCGTCTTGGGTGTGATGCCCCAGAGAGTTCTAGCGGCATGAGAAGCCAATAGAAGGTAGAACATTGTCCATGGTTGATGCTTATGGTACAAACATGAAACAGTGAACTTGGTATCAATTACATGTTTCAAGAATCATTGCTTGTATAGTCATCTATGTCCAATCTTGTAGAAAATGGATGACAACATCAGATTCATTAGATAAAGGCCAAGAGCATATGCATTTTCTCCTGAATCAAGGCGAGAAATAAACGGGTTGCAAGTGGCCAACTCAACTCTGACCACCAAGGCAACCCCTTATCCCATAATCAATCCCAAATAAAAAAAGGAGGAAAGGAAGTATAAGGCTCATATGTACCTAAAGGAGGAGGTGGTTCCTGTTCTCTTGTTACATGAAGTATGATTGTTCCTGACAGTACAGTAATGAATCCACAAAACTCAGGTTATGCTGCTTGCATTTTGGCCAGACCAATCCTGTAGAAAATACCAATGACACAATTTGAGCTCACTGATTCAGAGTAACTCCAAGTACAATGACACCACAATTACACAATAAACAGATTCCATATGATGCGTAAAGCATTTTTACCTTAAACATTATGCAACTAGCAATTATAGTAGTTGTAAACATCACGTAATATACTGGAGAAACAATTGCTGCATTGAATATATCCAAAGCCTGAACAATGATCACATAAGCATTGGTGAACATGAGACTGATGACAAAATAGAATAGCAATTGAAAGACGAAGGTTAAGTAAATGTAGATGAAATTTCTCTTCAAAAAACTTTAGGACATAGCAAACCTTACAGTCAGAAATAATAAAGCAGAGATCACAAACACACAACATCCAGGTTCTGAAATTTTAACCTCAAGAGAGCACGCTTTCATTGATTGTTCAATGTCTTATATCGTTCTTAGTTACAAGAGATCTAAATGCCAAAGTCAGCTACAACCATACCTTACTTTTCTACATCTAGACAACATTTTACTTTTCTCCATATGTAAACCATACTTGGAGTTTTCTTACACACAGGCATAAGCGTACTTTTCATCTAACCACACTAATCAAACTTATAATCACATGCTTTTAAAAAATACATTACCAAAATACAACACATATCTTAGAGTATGTAAGCAAATTCTCAAATCCTAACAGTAACCAAGATGACAAACAAATTTCCTGTAGACATTACTTGCTTGAAACAATACAGGGATTGTAGTTGTGACTATCAATAACCTGCAACATTCTATTAGCTACCAACTCTCATAAATATGCAGTTGCTTTCAACTATAATGCATTTATCACCAAGTCATAAAGCTGGTCTAACGCCCAATTGATTGTGTTCTTCAAACTACCCTACAGCACCATGTTGCAAAGCAGGTCTCCTGGACATAGTTTTCAACAACACGTAAAACAGGAACAAATTAGCAAAGAAAACTCTCTCTTAGACTTCCAAAGAAAGTAGGACTACCTTTAAAATACCCCACCAACTCATAATTAAAATTCTATTAAGACAGCACTTCAGACCATAGAATGAGCATGCAGACCAACAATAAATATCTAGATTATAATTCATATTCCAATGAACTTTGCAATTCTCTACAAAATTTTGAAGTACACCATTCAAGATGATACTGAAATGTCAAGTGAATTGTTTCTTTCACCAAGCCAATTAAATTCTCCCGGTATAGTTGTCACATATAACTCATGCCATGATCTTCCTTTTTAAAACCATAGGGCAGAAGCTTCATGTTTGCTGCTCTCACCAATGGTTATAGCATTACATACATATTACAGAACACAGTGCTGTGACTGAAAAATTGCAAAAGAGAAGCATCTAAAACAACAAAATTTTTGTCCATTATATATTAAATTATTAATAAAGGCACACGCATCAGGATTCAGGAATAATAAGTTTAAGAAATTAACTCAATTCTGAAAAGGACTGATTTCCCCAAGCAATTATTTAATCAGAAAAATATGTATGAATGTCATTTCTGCACCTGTTCACTTTTTCTTATTGTAATGTTATATATCAGGGAGAAAAAATTCCATTGTTTCATTCAGATTTATCATCATAATTTATGTAAATATGTTTACACCTTCATCCAAGTTTTTTTAGCTTTAATTCAAGGGTGGAAAAGCGCAACACTGATATTTTGAATTTTTAAATAACAAAACTCAAGCTTTCAACCATAATACATTAAATTTTGCGTGTGAAGGGTGATCAGAAAATTTTTGGGTAAAATACTAAAATCCCCATGAAATTTGGCTTATTATTTTGAAATTAGTAATTTTGGTCCCTAAAATTTGTTAAACGGCTCTACATTTGAGTCCTTGATGAATAAGAAATGAGCTTTTCATCACACTTCAGTTCTTGCATTTTAAATTTGACTACACTTTGCTTTCTAAAATTTTATAATTAACTGCACTGTAGTCTTAAATTGCAATATCATAAAACATTTCAATCCCTTAAAAGCTTATACTTTTCACTTAAAGTAGTAAGGATTAAGTAATTAATTTTGAAACGAGAGGGATAAAAGTGGATATTAGGCCAATCCTCAAGGAATTTGTAGTAATCTACCCAAAGTTTTTTTTTAAGCCTTAGGTCAATTTTGGCATTAAATTATTCATATATATGGCTTAAACTCTACTAGAAGATTACACTAGTGAAGAAATTTGCATATACAATGCAAGCTTAAGTAAGTTTAACAATGGATGCTGCTTGTCTGTTATATTTTTTGGCGTATCAAGCTAGCTTGATAATACAAAATGAAAAGGTAAAAACTGCATCATTAATCTTGCAACTTATGGCTTGAATTCAAGTATTTCAGTTAATTTCAATTTGTTTCAATTCAAGTATAATCGATTGAGGACAAGATTAGAAAAGGGAGATTAAGATGGTTTTGACATGTGAGGTGGAGACTTAGAGAGACCCTGGTTAGGAAAGTTAAGCACATCGTAATAGAGGAGAGGAAGAAAGAAAGGCGTAAACCTAAACTAACTTATAAGAGATGAGTACAATATGATCTAGAGGCATTACAACTATCATAAGATGTAACCTAGACCGTTTAGAATGGAAAAAAAAAAAGAATCCATATAGTCGACCTCAATTTATTTTGGGAACAATGCTGAGTTGAGTTGAATTGAGCTGAGTTTCAATTTCATCAGCCCATTTAATTTTGGTAAGCCACAGTCATTGACGCCAGCAATTTACCAACCCAATCACAGGCTTTTGGCAACAGGTATGTATGAATCATTATAGCCAGAAACAGAACAATATTAAGAACCTTGTTCAGTCACTTGTCAACTAGAAAGTATAAGCCAAGGGATCTCATGTTCAAATACCATAAACAAAAATGACATGTGAAGTAGTGAATAGAAGTATAGAAGTAACCAGAGATATGGGTGACTTTGAACTCACTTTGTTGAGGTAATTTAGCTGTGTAATGACACAAATCACCACAACAATAAGGAAAAACCAAGTTTGTGGGTAAGCTATCTGACTTGTTCCCTCCAGAGTAAGCTTTATTGCAATTCCAATGGCCTTTATGCTTACAACCTGAATAACATCAGGGACAAAGAAATCACGAGGTGAGCACTTAGCATTAACAGGGTCCTACATTATAGTATGGAAGAGCTATGCAAAGCCCACTCCCACCCCCTAATGAAAACCAACATTTCAAAATTAAAAAGAAAACACAATTACTGTAATTGAACCCATTAAAGAACATATTCCCAAGTAGACCAATATGTTTGTCTGCCCACAGCGAGGTTCTAAGTGCAAAATCAAAGCTAACACCATTGAAAGTGAAGCTGCTACATATATTAAAAATGCTGAGAGAACAAACAGAAAAGCAAAAGTAATAAGTAAATATTTAAGATATAAATGCTGTCAAACAACACAAGTTGAAAAATATACTAACCTGGTTGGGTTGCCAACGTCCAGATCTCTTGTACAGAAGTAGGAGTATGTTCTTGAGGTGCATGAATAACGATAACTACAGATCCAACAATGCAGGACACACATCCAACGATACCCATTTTCTGCAGCCGTTCTCTCAACATGAAGTGTGCCAAAATTGCACTACTCAGATATCATAAAACAAATTAGTTTGTAAATAAAAGGCTAACAATTATATCAGAAGACACTACAAATAATAAAATGTAGCACATCTGCATTTACCTGATAATAATACTAAGTGCACCAAGAGGAGTCACTAAAACTGCAGGAGCATAAACATAAGCCACAAAATTTGCAATCTCTCCAACAAACACTGTTTTATGAAAATTATAAACAAGAAGTCAATCGCCCATTGGATGATAATTGTAACTTCATAGATAGTTTGCAGAATGAGAGAGAGGCAGAGAGAGAGAGAGAGAGAGAGAGAAACTTGCATTCATGTTTCTAAACTTACTTGTCACCATGCCAGCCCACCATAGTGGCTCTAGTAAGTAGGTATAACCTCCAACTCCTAAATTATCAGGTGAAATAGGTCAGTTATATTATGTAAACAAGTATGCATAATTCCAGTAACATGAACTTCAGCTGAAATTTCTAATTAATAATGAAGTTCTTGATAATTTTCACAGGGGAAAAAGATCACCACCCATTATGATTCAAAGCCTATAGGTGCAACCCACAAAAGACAAAGTGGGAAATGGCAGATTTGTAGATCCAAAACTTGGATCACAATACTAAAAACTAAGTTATTTACCAATCGCCACAGCCCCCCCAATGGAAGCAAAATAAGTTAGTTGAAGTAAAATCTTTTTCAGCCAATTCATTGCTTATTGCTAATTAAACGTGGCAGCAAGATCTCAATATAATGCAATTTGGACCATTATATTCGAACTTCAAACACAACCATTCCTGAGGCTACATCTGATCTTATTACAGCATCTTGTGATGCTTATTACGTCAGGAAACCACATAGTATATTTGATTCAGAAATAAATACTTTTTTTTATGCCCAAAAAAGTCCTCATAAGCCAAACAATTTCAATACACATATACTAGGCCTGCAATAAGAATGATTTGCCACATGATAAACGTTTTCCACAGTGGAGGTAGCTTTGCCAGCATTCAACAAACATATTAAATCAAATCAAACATTTTTGGATTATGTAGCCAAAGTTCTCCTCAATTGCACAATTAAATCTGTCATTAATTATTAAAAGAACTATAATCTCTATCAATTGTATCAAAATTCAGATAATCTAAGCTTACTAAATGAACAAAACCAGAACTACGCAATACAGTTAATACACAAATAAACAAAATAAGCAAAGAACAGAAGTAAAAAGTGACGAACCAGCGCGAGTACCAGTAGCCTCAGCTCGCTTCAGCCCCTTCATCTTCAAAATGAAGCTGGACCCAATAAAAGCACTGGATGCCACAGCAAGAATTAGCCCCTTTGAATTATCTGATACTCCCATGGTTTCCTTCCCCTTCTCTAACAGCTATAGCAGCTTATTTTTATATATAATAATAATATATACATAAAATTGAATAGCATTTCCTTTCAATTCCAAGAAAACAATTCGAACGAACAAAAAACAGAGATTTGGATTACAAAAAAAAAAAAAAAAAAAAAAGGGAATTGAATTCCCGCCAAATGAAGCTCTAATTCCCTCCCTCCAAAAGAACAGAGGTCCAACGAGAATCGAACAGATGTTGTTTGTATGCGAAACGGGCACGTTTCGTTTCGTTTGTTTTGGAAGAGAAGAATGAGAATCGAATTGACCTTGAAAAGCTTGTTTGTAGAGAAAGAGAGATCTGAAAATTCTAAAGCCCTTCTCGTCATCGATTCTCCGTATTATTGTTATTTTTATTGTTGTCATCTTAATTGGAAATTTCCCCATACAAGCAAAGGAGGCTACGCGTAGAGCAGTCATTTCCTGTTTCGCCAAATTTATACCTATTTTTAATAATTTAAATTTTAATATACTTAAATTATTATTATATTAAATTAAAATATTATCTTAAAATAATTTTGAATATTACTATAAATTAAATATATAAATTAAATTTATTATTTATACAAAGCTATTAAAAAATAATAATAACTTATTATATTAGCTATAGTTGTCAAAATCGAATCAAATTAATTAGTTAAATTAAAAAATTGGGAATAAAATAAAAAATTGAGTTGATCAATCATCTTTTATCTTTCCGTAAAGAATCAGATCAAAAATAGATTGACTAGTCAAATCAAACTAATTTTTTATTCATACGAATCAACTATTTAATTTTTTTTTTAATCAAAATAACGTTATTTTATTCTTAAATTTTTTTTAATAAATCCTTATATTCGAGATTTAAATCCAAAATCTTTAAAAATCTTTTAAGATTTTTTTCATTGTATTAATGACAAGATTTATTAATGTTTTCTCAGATTAATATTTATAATTATCAGATAATTTAATTAATTAATAAACTATACTATTAACTTTTTAAAATAATTAAATCCATTAAATTTAATGTACCTTAAAATATAAAAATATATATACATATTTCTGTAATTTAAAATTTTATTTTAAATATTATTTAATATATTTATTAACTAATGTGTATTAATTTATTTATTTTATATAAATATATTTTATTTATCATATTTTTTATATGTAATATAATTATAATATATTTTATATTTATTACATATTTAATTTAATTATAATTTAACTCATGTTAAATTTTTTTAATGGTAAAATTATTTAAATATTAAAAAATTAGAGGACAACTAATATGATACAGTAGTTGAATTTTTTCATAAAATAATATATGATATAAAAATATTTTTTATAATTTTATCTAAAATTAATTAAGGTTAATTGTTATTTCTTTCAATAGAATGATCCAATACACCCTGACTTTTCAAAAATTTAATAACTTCTCTCTGACAAATGTCACAATGTATTACTAGATCATTCCATCTGATTTTGTTATTAGTCAACCCTATAGGATAGTAAAAAGACAGACATATCTTTACTCTTTGTTTTTAATTAATTACATTTTATTTATGCTTTAAAAAAATATTTTTTTAGGGTTAAAAAATTTATTTTCATATTTTTTAAAATTTTGAAATAAAAAATAAACAAGAATATTTTTTTAAAATATTTTTTATTTTAAAAAATAATTTAAGAAGAAATTAAATTATTTTTTTTTTAAATTTTTTAATGCAAATAAAAATTTATTTTCATATTTTAAAAATAAAAGTAAAAAATATTTTTTATTTGTTATTTTTTATTTTCAAATTTTTTATTTTTTTAAAAATAAAATAAAAATATTTTTAAAAAATATTTTTATTTTCAGATTTATCAAAAATATGAAAATGTATTTTTTCATCCTAAAAAATATTTTTTAAAATAAAAATATAATATAATTAATTAAAATTAAAGAATAAGAATATTTTTATCTTTTTACTGCCCTTGTAGGGTTGATTAACGGTTGACTAATGATAAAATTAGATGAAAAAATCTAATAATATATTGTGACGTTCGTCAGGAGGGAGTTAATATATTTTTGAAAAGTCAGAAGATGATTTAGTGTATTAGATCATTTCATAAAGAGAAATAATAATTAACCCAATTAATTATGATAATTTTTATTTTTATAATAACTAGTTATTATTATACTACTATTTTAAATTTAATTAGATTATTTTTCTATTGTATAATAGGAAAAAAAAATATTAATATATGTTTTTTATTATATAATATTAAATTTAATTATTTTCTATTTTATTTTGACTTAACCAGTTTAATCTTGGTTGAATTTATGATCTTTTGATTCTCTGTTTTCATCGATTTTTTGACTGATTCGGTTCTGAAAAATGTTGATATTATCTATATAAATTTTAATTATTATTTGCAAAAAATACAACAAAATGAAAAAAAATTGATAATAGGTTTTCATATTTTAATTTTCAAAGAATTATTTGATTTATATAAATATATATATAATGTTTATGTGAAGTTTCTAAAACTTTGTTTTAGAAGACACAGACTGAAATGAATTATTTTTTTAATTATTTTTTTTAGAAGCTAATTATTTCTTACATCGTTTCATTAATATAAATTAATGATATAAAATTCATTTTCATTACATTCCTACATAATATGAGTTGCTAAAAAAAAGATTAAAGTGACCTTATGCTAATGTTAGACTAAATATTATTATTATTATTATTATTTGAACCTATTGTTTATTTATATCATATTTGGAAATTATAATATTTTTACACATAAAAATTTAATTTAATTCTATCAATAAAATTAATTTTTAATAGGAAAAAAATATAAGAAAGTAGCATGTGATTATAGTCATTTTTTACTTTAAGATTTATGTTAAAATTTTTTAACAGAATAAGATATATGATTTATTTCATTAATAATTTCTAGTGTTGCTAAGTTATTATTAATGACGCACTAACATAATATGAAAATATAATTTATTTTTTAACTTATATGATATATCACCAAGTGCTCATAAAATATTAAATAATATAATTTTAAAATTTTAATTAAAATAAATAAAAAATTAAAATTTTCGAATTAAAAGAAATTATAGGCAAATGCAAGTGCTTTATAATGTTGTGAAAACTGAACCATTTATCCCATCTAGAGGGATTAGGCAGGGAAACCCTTTTTCTCCTTATCTATTTGTGCTTTGATTAAGAGATTGGCTTATAACATTGATGAAGCAATGCAGTTGAATCAATGGAAGCCCATACATCTTACGATAAAATATCTCATTTTGACCCATTTAATGTTTGCAGATGATCTCATTTTGTTTGCTGAAACTAGTTTGGACCAGGTGCAGGCTGTTAACTAGGTTCTTGAGAGGTTTTGTGCTACCTCAAATCAGAAGGTTAATGTTCATAAAACAAAGGTGTTTTGTTCAAAGAATGTGCCTAGTAGCTTGGCTAAAAAAATAAGCTTGAATATGGGTTATAGGCTTATAGGAAACTTAGGAAGGTATTTGGTATGCCCTTTATCCATGAAAGAATATCGTCTAAGACTTATCAATCTTTTGTGGAGAGAGTGAAAAACAGGTTGAGTGGGTGGAAGGCATCTCAACTCTCTATGATTGCTAGAGTTACATTATTTAAGATTGTCCTTAATGCTAGTCCCTCTTATTCTATGCAATCTTCTAAATTACTAGTCTCAAAAGCATACTAGGAGTTTTGTGTAGGAGATAGTAGAAAGCCCCATCTTGTTGCATGGGAAAGAGTGTGCAATTCTAAAGATAAAGGAGATCTGGGACTGCGAAACTTAGCCTTATTTAATGAGGCTTTTCAAATGAAGGTGGGATGGTCTATTCTTAAAGATTCTCAAGATCTTTGGTCAGTAATTCATAAGGATAAATATGTGGCCCAAGGATATAGATTTGTGGAGATTAAAAGGAGGTATGAGTCAGCTCTTTGGCATGGTGTGTGCAATGTATGAGGGAAACTCATGAAAGGTGTAGAATGGATTATTGGATTGGTGGATGGGTAATCTGGGTCCTCTTGAAGAGATTTTGAGCATTTCCATTTTGGATGAAGAGAGGGAGAGAATGTGTGTGATTATGTAACTAGTGCAAAACAATGGAATTGATAAGTTCTAAGTAAGATTTTGGAGCCTCAGTTATTAATGAAACTGAGTGGAATAGTACCTCCCAGTCTTGAGAAGGGTGAGGATCGCTGCTTGTGGGGTAAGACTTCAAATGGTTTCTTTTCTGTTAAAAGTACTTATGAGATGTTAAGAGAAGAGGGAAGTTTAAGCAATCCACTTTGTAAATATATTTGGAATTGGAAAGGACAAAAAAGAATTAGGAATTGTTATATTTATTAGCTAATGACAGATTATATACTAATGTTTTAAGAAGGAAAAGGAAAATTGTTGATGCTGACATATGTATTCATTGCCAACAAGCAGCTAAGTCTGCTATTCATGCGATGAGGGACTGTGATGGTATGAGAAGGATTTGGTCCAGATTAGTGCACCCTAGAAAGAGAGCTTTGTTCTTTAACTCTAATCTTTTAGAGTGGTTAGTAGAAAATCTAAAGCCGGCCAAAAGGAGGACTCAAGGACTACCTTGGAATATGATATTTGGGGTGGCTTGTAGGCTTGTGTCGAAATGGAGAAACCATTTTTGCTTCCAAGGAATGAAAGAAGAAGGTGACCTCTCTGCCATCCTTCAAGTTATTAAAGGATTCATGGAAGCCTTCAAAATTAAAGAGTTGTATATAAATAAAAAAGGTAAAGAAGCTCAGTTGATACACTGGAAGCCACCTTCTCCTGGATGGGTCAAGCTCAATACTGAATGTTCATCTAGAAGTATGAGCATGGTTGTAGGAGCAAGTGGTGTGATAAGGGACATTAATGGAAGATGGATAAAAGGTTTTGCTCAGAATCTTGGAGCTTATTCTACCTTGGATGCGAAATTATAGGAGATTAAGTTCGGTCTAGAGTTGGCTTGGAAGTTGAGGTTCAGAAGGATTATTGCAAAAATGGATGCTCAAGTTCCTTTAAAGTTAATTTTTAGGAAATGAAAGTGTTAATGGTCTTCATATTGCCATGGTTCAGGAAATCAGAAATCTGTAAGGTAAGGATTGGGTTGTGCATTTGATTTGTATTTATAGAGAAGAAATTGAGCAACAGATTGGTTGGCAAATAGAGAAACTGAATTGCCTTTGGGTGTTTTAGAGATAGAAGAACCTCATCATGATTTGTATGGTAATTTAGCATCAGATGTGAGGGGTGTTAGCTGGCCTCATTACTGCTAGCTAGTTGAGTTCATGTGCTCTGAGTCTTTAGCCTCTTTTATAAATAAAAAAAAAATCTCATATCTAAAACAAAACATGCAAATAACATTTCTATCTTTCTCTATTTTTCTATATAAAAACTATCAAATCCAATTTCATGATTTTCTCCAAATTTGTATTTTCATATGGTTTCACTATTATCTCTCTATTTCTATTCATTTATATCTTTAATGCCAATTTTAGTCTACAAATTTTGTTCAAATTTGACTTCTAAGTAATCTATTACCCAACTTCATATCTCATCTTGCTTTCAAATCTTAGGTTCATAGAGTTTATATCCTCCCTCTTATTATTTTTTTCTCTTTCTTCTTTCTCTATCGTTTCTAACAGAAACAACTTTTTTTTTTTTTAATTTAACACTTTTTTTTTTCTTTTAGAGAGTGAAATTGTGTGTGTGATAGGTTTAGAGTAAATTATACTCATTATACCTGAACTTATTACTAAATTCCCTATTATCTCTAAACTTCAATATGTCGAAAAAAAAAAAAAAAAACTTCTAATTTTTAAGCTAAACTTCATTGGAATGCATATGTGACATCTAACTCAATGTTTTTTTAATGATTTTTCACACTAAATGAGAAATCATGTATGCAAAATTTTCAACTCAAGATCCTCACCATCAAGCTATATAATCAAAGAAAAAAAAAACCTTTGAACATCTAGCTACTTCAGAAACAAAACAAAAAATCAAAGAAAAATATAATTGAACAAAAATCAAGGAAAATAAAGTTAAGAATTATAGCTCCATGTAAATTTTTGAGAAATAAACTATAAATTATAGAAATTGGAACTAATTCAATACAAAATATAACAAAACTGAAAACAAATTCACGAGAGGTCAAAAAATGGTTGAAAGATATATAGATCTGAACAAAAAAAAAGGGATCAAAAATTACAAATCCAATCAATAAATTGAACCAAATAAAAGGAGAATAAGACTTGATTGTTGAAAGAAGAAGAAGAAAAAGAAGAAAAAAAAAGACAGATCTTTACGAGCCAATTGAACTCAACCAACAAGCCACCTCCATCATTTGTCTTTGCCGCTGTAATTCACAGTACTCCAAATCCCAATTTTCAATTTTCATTCTGTCACGACCTATCTCGGAAGTCGTGACGGTCCTAGGGTACGGGTGATGCATAAGCGACCAGTACCGCGTAGAACCCAAATGACAACCTAAATGATATGCAACAATCAATTATAACCCAATTAATTATGAAAATGCTG
>CANXYC010313377.1:0-24088 GCA_948193065.1 Aleurites moluccanus | reverse complement strand
AGTCCAGACAGTGCTTTGCCTTCCGTCCACGGTGATAGCTTCACCGAATTCTGGTTCACGGTGAGTTTAGGAACTGAGTCAGAAACGAGTCAACCGAGTTCAGTATCGAGTCAAGCAAATCCTTGTTGCAACTGAGTTTTGCAGCGAGTCAATCAAATCCCTATTGCAACTGAGTTCATCACCGAGTCAGGCAATGAGTCCAACAAAACAATTGAGTCAAGCAATCCAACTGAGTCCAGCAACTGAGTCAAGCAAATCTGCGTAATGAGACAAAACAGAAGCAAAATTTTGGGTTTGATTGTCACCAAATTTTTTTTTTTTTTTCTTCAAAACAGATTAATGCTTCAAGATTGTTAGAGTTTTTAGGTCAAGCAATTTATGCGATTGCTTGAAGCATTACACCCTAGGTATCTAGTTTGGAATACCTAGCATGCTGCCCCCAGCTAGCATATATATAGGTTTACACTAGGGTTGAACCAGTTAATGGGCTCTTGCCCATTAGGCCCACTATAAAGGTCCTTTACCTATTAGGATTTATATTAGAACATATATTCGGTTTATTTAATAAACCCAACAACCAATTGAGCAACTTAGGCAGCAAGCTAGAGCATAAAGAAATAAGTCGAATAGAAGGAAAACTCATGTTGGGCATGTATGTTTCCCATATTTCTGTTCACATTAATGTTCATCACAATCCTAAATATGAGGTTAGAATCACACTAAGGGATTTTCTGGATATCTTAACATTTAAAGATATGGAATTGCTAAGAAGAGAGGAGAATCCTATGTACTGATAGACAATGATAATGAGGAGGAGGAAGTGGTTGATTTAGATGATGATATTAATGTGATATTTGGTGTTCGTCCAAGGAAGAAAAGCATGACTATTATATCCAACTCTCAAGTACCTATCTCCCCAGCTCCAATTCTTGACCAAATTCTTAAAGAAATTTGGAAGATGAATTCTAAATTGGATACATTGGAGCACACTATTGTGGACGAAGTGGGCAAAGTTAATCAGCACTTGACAACACTTGAGAACTCACATTCCAACCTTAAAGACGTTCTCAATTCTTTGCAAGCGGAGATGAATTTAGGCTTTGACACATCGGATATTGTTCCTTCTTAACCCTCAATTGACCCTCCTACATCTTAAATCTTTCAAACAAGAACACTTTTATTGAGCTTTAATTATATTAGCTCATTTTATTGCATGCCTTTATATTTCATTTGGCATACTATGTTTTTATTTTGGCCATCTGCATGCAATATTTTGGATGATATTTGCACTCTTATATATATCTATATGGTTGTTTCTATATAAATTTGCTATGGTTGCTATATGGTTCATATATGATTACTCCCTTTTGGATTGATGACAAAAAGGGGGGAGAAATATATATTTGTTATTTTCAACAACTAACTTGCAGGTGCAAGTGAATATTAAATGGTTACTGAATGCTTGCAATTTTTTACATTGGGAGAAATAGTGAATTGTAGGTGTCTATTGAATGCATTAGCATTGAAATTCTAAATGATATTGGAATATCAATATTTGCAGGTTAATGTATTGAATGCTATGCATGATGATTGTTGAAATGCTACAAAAACATTTATGTTGTTAGTTAGAAAAATAATGTCTTAATTGCTATATTGATTGGATATTTTGATATTAAATAGCAACTATAGTTTAGGGGGAGCTTATTTTTTTAAACTAATTTATTATGACATGATTTAAGAAATTTTGTCATCATAAAAAAGAGCAAGATTGTTGGCCCTTTGATGATTTTGATGATGAGTTACAAATTCTTAAATATCCATATATTGCATTGAAAATCTTTTATCTTTCATAATTTGGTCTTATGGTTATTTGATCCTCGAAGTATTATGCATAACTTGATCTTATGATTATTTGATCATTTAAGTTATCTTTATGTATTACTAACCTCAGTTGTATTTAAAAGTGCAAAAATACAATATGTTTGTATCTATGTTAAGTTATTTTGTGCAGGAACATGTAACGACCATTATAAGAACGTAACTACTATTATGGATTATTGATGAAATTGGCTACAAAGGCACATAATCATTTTTAACGCCATTACAATATATAACGCTTGTTATAGTGCTAGAATGTCCATTACACTATAGTAACAATAGTTACTTGAAGAATGCTAAAATTGGGCAAAAGTTACAGAAGCATTTCTAATGCCTGTTACTGAGCAGAACGCTCATTACATATATATTACTGAAGAATTGGAAGAAGATACAGAGAGCAAGATTATCAAGTGTTATAGTACTTCACACCCATTATACTTTATGAGGAATGACCATTATAACTCTGTAACGCCCATTACTAGTGGTTGGGCTGTCACATTAGATGGATCAGTAGAAATTTATAGCTGATGGATGCATTTTTCAAGACCTAATCAGCATTAGATGAAGTCCAAACAATCATAATTTATTACAAGACATTGAAGACTATAAATAGATGATATTTTGAAGATAAAAGGAGATTTGGTTAGACTTTGAAAGCTAAGAACTCACTATTCTATTGAATTTGATCTCATCTTCATATTTCTTGTAGTTTTGAACACTTTGAGCTCATATCTTATATCTTTAGTGTTTATCATAGCTTGTGCTAGTTGAAAAGTTTTGTGCTCTTATTTGTAAACCTTTATAAAGCATTGTAGATTCTTGATATGGAGTTTAAACATCTTGTGAGTCTTTGTGGAAAAAGAATAAATTGGTGGGAAGCCAACTGTAAGTAAAGGTGAAATTTCTTGGAAACTATTGTAAAAATTGGGTAATGAACATGTTATAGTGGAACCTCAATATCGGTTTGATATTGAGAGAAGTGGATGTAGAAGAGGATTTTGATCCGAACCATTATAAATTGGCTAAACTTTCTCTAACTCAATCTCTTTTTATTTATTTGCTTAGATTTATATTGGTTATCATCAATTGAATTTAAATTATGCATAAAATCTCTATATTTCTATTCTCCCCCTCTAAGAATATTACCATAGTGGGATAACAATTATTTTTTTGTTTTAGTGAAGAAATTACTTCATGCATACTTCGTCTATTATTGCTATTTCAAAAAGGAGATAATGCATGTTTGTACAAACTTTGCCTTGAATTTAAATAGAGAGATGTTTGTTTATGACTTTACACTTACACTTGTATTTTGATGATATTCTTTTTCAATTTGTTTTGATGATGCCTAAATATCCTGCATTTTAAGCGATACTAAAGGTGAGAAATGCTTTGAAAAAGAGGGAGAGATATTTATCATATTGAGTTGGCCTTCACATTTTTTATTATGACAAAAAGGGAGAGAAATTTATGGTTTGATCTTTGAAGAAAATGCATACATTAAGGAGAAAATTTCTCATATCGTTTATACATATACAATTGCATGTCAATTGAAAATTAAATTTGTAACTATAATTAAGTGATTTATGCCTTCAAATGACTTAATTTTGTTATCATAAAAAAAGTAGAGATAGTTGTTCTCAGGTATATTTTGAAGATTCCAAAATTTAGTTAATGTTTAATCTTTCACTTAACATTTTCTCTCAAGGTCTATTTGCTAAAATGCAGGAAATAATGTTTATTAACAAGTAGCTCACGCCCATTACCAATAGAGCAATTTAGACAGTGAGCAACTTAAAAAATCAAGCAAACGAGTTAAGCATAAAGAAACAAGTACAGCAAAAGGAAGTAACGTTGACAGCTTAATTCTTTCATTATAATAGTTTGTTGTAAAATCTTGAGACTTAAAACCTCAAATACTCTTATTGTATTTTGAGTTTGGGCGAAATTTCATATCGATTATTATAAGGACGAAATCTCATATAACTGGAATAAAATCCTATAGAACTAATGTAGCAAAATCTCGAAGAATTAGGTTTAATTTCCAAAGAATTAGGGTGAAATCCCTAATTAATTATTGTAAAATTTTGAGTGCAATCCCATATTATCAGTGAAACCCCAAGTTGAGAACTTGGGAGAAGTTGATATAAGAGAAGAGTTTGCTTCGAGCAACTATAAAACTAGCTAAGAACATTCTAACTCTTACTCTATATATGTTCTTGCATTGTAATTGTTATTATATTAGATATAGGCTGATAAATTGGAATAGAATTTAAATTTCATATTCATCCCTTTTAAGATTATTGTCATTTAATATATATATATTCAGATTATAATATTTTAAAATTTTATTACACCATAAATTAAATGGCAAATTTAATTTGCTTATTTTTTGAATTATGACCAACCCTATATATTTACAAATCATGATTTTTGATTTAATTAAGATGAATTGATCGATTTAATCGGATTAAATATTTTTTTGAACAACCCTAGTTAAAGAGCAACAAATCATATATAGCAAGCAAGAAAAATATATATAAATAAATTATTTTATATTTTCCACAACATTATATCTTCAATTATAATTGATTGAACATATCTAAAAATTGAAAGATCTTAAGTTATATTTAAGTTGAGATAAAATCTTAAAACATATTTTCATATTTTGTCAATCATTTATTGAGATATTTATAGTATAAGTAAGCTTTAAATTCTAAAAATATATTTCATTTTTAGTTTATAGGATGAGATTTACCATTTGTCATTCTTCTCATCTCATAGAAATTTTACCCTAAATTTGATTTGAATTTATGACTTTTAAATTCTAATAGAAATTTTGAATACAATTATTGAAGTGTAGCTAAACAGATAATCTAAACGTTTATTTTTTATTTTTTTGGTACGGATCTAAACGTTTATTCTTTTCATATTTGTGCATAAACATTGCTAGATGTCGCAAGCTGCAATATCTAATTAGGTACAATGATGTCACATTTTTAATATTTTATATTAATTTCAAAGATGTGTTTGACTGTCATTTTTTATTATAAATATTAGTACAGTATTAAATTTTTGTACATTTTGAATCACAGATGATAAAAATATTGATTTACTTTTTATAATTTTATATTTATTATTAACTATTGCAGAAAATAAATCTGAATTATAGTGTACATCATTTAGCTTACCAACAAATTATTTCACATTATTTTTTTGTAAAAATTGTTCATATTGTTCCTTGCAAAGTATTGATAGAAATTCATTTACAATGATAAAGAGAACTTATAATTCACAACAGAGCAGCAATTTGTTCTAACATTCACAAAATATTATTAGATGGAGTGTTTGTTGTTTGGTGACTAAGTGCACTAGTTTTTCTCTCTTTTTTATATGCCTATTTAATTAGACTTACCCATTTAGTTACTGAGTCATGGATTCTGCTGAATCCAACCCATTGACGGATAATTTGAGTCTATGAATATATAAATATGTCCCCTGAATTTATAATATAATTATGAATAATTTTTACTTATATTGAATACGTATATCAATTTAATAATTAAAATAAAATTATATAAAAAAATATTTGTGTATTTTTATTAGATTTAAAATATTTTATTAATTATTAGTTTAGATGAATAAGATATTATTGTGTAGTTAGTATAGATAAGAATTTTTCTAATTTAATTTTTATTTTATTGTATTTTATTTTTTACTTTGTGCATATTCAAAGCAATATTTTGACCAAGAATGAAAGAACGCCTCAAAAGGCTCCAAAAATAGCCTAAATAGTCTAAAGTTTGATATTAGGAGATATGATTGAAATGAACAAATGTTATTTCTAGGAAACATCATATACTTAATCTCAAAGTCTCTCTCTAGCTATTAGGTTTTTTTTTTTTTTTTCTCCAAAGGAATAGTCAAGAGTACATGTAAGTTTACTTTGACTGGAGGCTTGTCAATACTCTATGTATATATAACTGCTAAGCCCATGTTTTTTTTCTTATTTCCATACCAAAACCATATTATACCATCATGAATGAGACAATGCCTAGCTCTAGTGACTTGTTCCAATACTATGAGCAAACCGCCATTAATGAGCACACTTTCTCTCCTTCTTCTTCTTCCTCCTTAGGATTCTCAGATCCAACAATTGTTAGAACAAGTGATCAATTAACCCCTAATAATAAGGGCTGTTGTGTCTCAAAGCCAATTAGAAGAAGGTCTAAGGCTTCTAAAAAAACACCCACTACTCTTCTCAATGCTAACACTAGCAATTTTAGAGCTTTGGTTCAGCAATTTACGGGCTGTCATAGGACACCTACTACCTCATTTGAGAGAAAGAAAGGTCCAATTAACTTGAACTTTCAATTTGGTAGTGTACAAAATCATAGTAGTACTATTGAGCAAACTACAATAATGGCTCCTTTTAGCAATACTACTACTACTAGTGCTATTACTACTGCTAGTTATAATTATGATCAGTACTATCAGAAGCAGCAGCAACAACTAGAACAACCACATCAACTATTACAGCATCAATCATCACTTGATGATTTGTTTTTCCCATCAACTGCTGTGACTAATATGGAGATCCCACATAATGAGCTTCTGATGGATGATTTTTCTTTGAATGAATCTTTCTCCAATGAAAATATTCATGATGCTTATTTCTAATAGTGGTGAATATATAGCTCTATAGAATCTTCATGTTTGAGCAATGCAAAGAAGAAGAAGAAGAAGAAGGGAGGAAGATAGAGTTCCTTATTTCAAGCTTCATGTGTTACAAGGTAGCTAGTATGGGTATTTTTCATATTCATACTTTTGTTCCTTCTTTAATTTGTATTTTTTTTTTCATATTCATATAATGTATGGGCTCTTGATGTATGGGCATCTATATATCATTCAATAGCTACATGATATTTTTGTAAGAGAGGGATTTGGAGTTTCATGATTGTACAAATTACTTATTTTTCTTCAATAATCTCCTCCCTCTCATTCTAAATTAAAAATAAATTTTAATTTTCAGCTAGTTAGTGAATGTTTATGTCTCTAATAAATATGAAAAATAAATAAATAGAAGGCATTCTTTCTTCTTATTTAGTGAATCTGATGCATATGAAAATAGTGCATTTTATATTTAATTATCATATAAAATTATGAAAGATAGATCCCATTTAATTGTAAGTATATAATATGATATTTTTGCATACACCGAATTCACAAAATAATTTCTCATATTTTTCTTGCCCAATATTTTCAAAAATTGTCCAAATTGAATTGTTTAGATTAACTAATAATGTTATTAATTGGTAATTAATAGTGCTAAAAAATATTAATGGCATGCAATAAAGCTTGGTTCATGCTTATGCAATAATGTTTAGGTATTCAACAAATTTATGAGTGTATATGTGCGTGAGCGGAGGGGAAAACGGGTTGGGTTAGGTTGGGTTAGTTAGAAATAGGTTTTGAAAAATCTGAGTGTCAAATAGATCTGTCCAATGGCCGGTCTACCCGCCCAAATTCGAAAGTCCGGATGGTGTGGACCAAAAAAAAAAAAGGTCAGATGTTCGGGCCTTGAACAAAGGAGGAAGTCCATTTTTTAAACGGGCTAGGTTTTGGTTTTATTATTAAAAGAGAATATTATACAAATATACTATTTTTTGAAATTTTTTTTTCAATTTTACATTTGTTTTTTTTTTTTTTAAATTTTTACTGTTTTTTGATATATATTTGGTATATATATAGTATATCTTTGGTATATGTTCGTATATATCGTATTTTTGAAAAAATATTTTTAGATATATATTATTTTTGAAAAAATATTTGTAGGTATATAGTATTTTTGAAATTTCTTTTTTCTATTAGTAAAAATGAAATATTTTTTATTTTTTTAGTATTTTTGAAAAAATCCCTTGTTAAAAGTCTAAGCCTAGCCCATCACAATTATTGTCTTTTGAAAAGACACAACTCTTATCTTTTAAAAAGACACGTCTATTATGAAAAGAGAAAATTCTTAAAATAATATGCTTTTTTTAAAATACATAACTCTTACAAATTTCTTTTATTAAAAAACACAATTCTTACATGTCTTTTAATAAAAAAACATAACTCTTACAATATGTCTTTTATTAAAAGATATAATTCTTAAAATAATAATTTATTTAATATTATTTTCTATTAATCAATTATTATTTTTCAACAGTCCCCACATTAATGGATCAACAAAAAATAAACAAATAAATAAATAAAATAATAAAATAAGATAAAATGAATTCTAGGAATTCTAAGTGTGTCTGTGGAAGAATAGTGCATCAAGATAGATAACTTTCATTTTGAATCTTTTTTAGTGAAAACCTTTTGGACTCACTTAACTAGTTGATGGATTATGCTTTGAATCGCTGGTTGTTTATGTAAGATTAGAAAATAAGTCTTATACATAACTCTTCCAATTTTTTATTTGTTCTTGGGTGCATTCATTCTTTCTGCCTGCACTTTTAGGGATTCATGTGTGATTTAGAAAATTTTATCTTTAAAAATTTTCATAGAGTCAACCAGCTCTACACGCATACAAGTGCATTCCTTCAAAGGTATCCTATAATACTTCACTTGATGTTCAAACTATTTGTTTGTCAAGATATATGAATCATTAAATGCATAACAATACCCTGGACCATTGTAGGTAGCACTAGTGCACAATAAGAATGGGAGACAATGCTTATTATAGAGTTTACAAAATTTGCATTGTCCTATTGAACCTAGTCCATAGGATCTCCAATCGCTAGGTTAGGTTTTCACCCTAGAATCTCTTTCTTTATGTTGAAGCTTTTAACCCATTCTCCTCAATGCGTAGTTCACTTGCTCTCTCAATAACCCTTTTGTCAGCTGATCAACAACATTTTCCTTTAATTTACAAAATCTATGGAAATTATATCATTATAGAGCAACTATCTAATGGTGTTTTGTCTATGACTAATGTGTATATATTTACCATTGTATATCATCTTTTGTGCATATCTAATAAATATGCAATTAATAGGTTTTGGTTCCAGAAGAATCTGTTAAAGAGGAGGTACTGCTACCTTCACAAGGCACCCCTGCACTTTCAAATATTTATAGGATAGAGTCCTACCTTTCCATAATTCATATGGAATTTTACATGTTTTCCCATGGGATATTCTATGAAGAATACAATTAGCAGTCAAAATTGCTTCCTTTCACAAGTTTTGAGATAAATAAAAACTTATAAGCATGACCACTACTTAGAAAGATTCAATCAGTGACATGCTCTTTGAAAAATGTCATTATGGACTTAGAATCCACCATCTTGAAGTTAAGAAATTTGACCACCACTTCTTTCTTGGTACCAGCATCCTCAGTCTTATATGTCTTCTCTAAGGATTCCCACAACCGTTTGGAAGTATCATTATTATAATAAATATTATATAATGAATTTACCAAACAATTAAATATGTAGTTACAACATAGGAAATTCTTATGTTTCCAAGCCTCCACCATGCCATTCTTTGTGACATCATATTCATCTGATTCAATAATCGGAAACACCTTCGATAAGTACTTTATCAAATTAAAAGTGGTCAAATAGAAAAAAGTATTTTTCTATTACCACTGCTTGAAACTAATGTGGTTGAACTTTTCTAATTTTTCATTTGGTGTAATGGGAGGTGGCACCATCAATATAAGTATTGCTTGTTGAAACAACCATCTTGAAAAAGAATCAAATGTCATACGACTTGTATTAGATGGAATATTAGTCTTGGATCCTCTATTTCTACCAAAACCTCCACTATCAACTATGGTCTTAACTTTACTCTATTCGCAGTAGAATCACTTATAATGTAACCATCACTACCAATAATATCTTCAGCAATATTTTAGATAGCGAATAAATTATTTATGATTTTAGCCATCTCAATTCAATAATAACCTAAAGTGCAAACATAACAATACTAATCTCTAATCATCTTAAGATTGTTGTATAAATAATATATAAGATATTGTTGTAAATAAACTTTCACAAAAAGTAAATATTGAATTGAATAATACCCAATAAATAAAATAAATAAAAATAACTTAACAATAATTTAAATCACAAAAATTGAAGAAAAGTACGAGTCAAAGTGAATCTCCTTAAAACGATTAGTTTTTGCCTTAGGTACTAACCATTTTTTTTATGAATTTCACCTCCTAAGATACAACTTTTCGAACCAATTTGAGTAGCATTCCAACAAATTGGAATCAGTCGAACTTAATAGAATTTAGCACACTTGTAGAATTTAAGGAGTAAAAATGAAAAAAAGTTTTGTTATTTGCATTATAATTAGAAGAAAGCAAATAACTCTAAAAAAGTAAAAAATTACATACCACCAAAAAATGATCTTCAAATCATATGTCTTTCATTCTTTATATAAAGGATCAAAAAACGTATTTGAAAAGACACAACCATTATCTTTTGAAAAGACATAACTCTTATCTTTTGAAAATACAAGTCTATTATGAAAAGATATAATTCTTGAAACAATATGCCATTTATTAAAAGACATAACTCTTATAAATGTCTTTTAATAGAAGACACAACTCTTACAATATGTCTTTTAATAAAAAACACAACTCTTATAATATGTCTTTTATTAAAAGACATAACTCTTAAAATAATAACTTATTTAATATTATTTTTATTAATCCATTAATATTTTCTAACAATTTTTTTATCTTAATATAATTTTAAGATAACCTAGCTAAAGCTATTTTGTAATATGTATTTGTATATATTTAGTGTAACCATTTACACTATATTTATTTTTTTTCCTGATTAAAATTCACAAAATCTCAAAACTTCTTATCTTTTATAGTTAAATTACATTGGACTATCATCATTATTTATTTTTGGGATTTTTTTTTCAAATTACTCATTTATATTTTATGATTTTAATTTATATCTTTAAATTAATTATTTAAAAAATATTTTTTCTTACTTTGCTTTCCTATATAGTTAATTTTAGTTTTTTATGGAACTACTTTGATGACTAATAAAATTTTCTCTATTTATATAATAGGTTTGATAAAATCGAGACATATTTTTATTTTTCACAATTGAATTTTTTGTTTGCAACAATTTTGTGTTGGCTTCATCCAACTTGACTATCTTGAATATGTTTATCAACTCCATAAAGCGATTTATGAGTTTGGAATTAGCTTGATGGGATTTTTTTTGGAGGGCCCAAAGTCTTGAGGCCAACCAATAATAGGAATGGAATTGGAGGTGCTAGACTTAGGCAACTTGAAGATAGTTTACTATAACACCCATGATCTTTAAATCCTTGATGTCTTTAAGACCTAAATCTAGTTAAGGTCTTTTTGAACTAATGACATCAACTTTTCATGTATATGTATATGTGTCTTTATGCATTTATTTAAGACGATTCTCATTGTTTCATTATGCATGCATGTTGGTGAGTTAAATATGGTTATATGAATAAGCATGATATGTTTAGTTGAACTTATTATTCCATATGTTATATTGAGATTGATATCTCATATATGTGATGATTTTAAATCCTAAGGCTTCTATTAATGAAGTTATTAAGCGTATGATGTGAATTCTTATTTGTGGGAGATGTATAAGCTTGGATTGAACCATAAAACCTCTATATTATGTGTTTGGAGACTTAACAATTTGATTGAAGTTCAATAGATAGGAGTTAAGTGGAAAATTCCTTAAAGAGGGAGCTTTTCTAATGGTAACGGGTGTGAAATACTAGTAACGCTGTGAATTTCCTATTTATTTGAAATTCTAAAATTTAGTTTTGAAGGTAATGAGCGTTAATCTTAAACAATGATCGTTACTTTTCCTTATATCCAAATTTTTCTAAATTAAGTTTTGAGCATAATGAGCGTGAAATCTGAGCAACACCCATGAAGTACAAGTAGTGAGCGCTACCCCTTTTGGTAACAAGCGTGAATTTCCTTTTTATCTGAATTTGTTAATTTTTGAAAATTGAGTAACGGGTGTAAACCTTCTATAACGCCCGTGAATGACCTTTTGTGCCTTAAAACTTAAGTTCTAGTAACGAAAGTATTACCCATAAAGTAACACCCGTTACCTATCGAAAGTTATAAAAAGCCCCTCCTTCTTTTGGGCATCCCCACTTAGCCACATTTCATTTTCTTTTTCTTTTTATAAGCTATTCCATTTCTCTACACTAAAAACCATCGAGGCATTCTAAATCTTGAAGGAAATTACATAAGAAATCATTAAGCTCCTTTTAGATTTTTGAAGTTTCAAGTTAGAGAGACAAATGTAAATCTCTCATTCCTTCTTATAAGCATGATTGAGGTTAATATATCTTTAAAGGTGTCATTTATGAGCTTTGGATACCTATTTAGGAGTATTAATTGCTTTGTAGTAATGGTTAGTGAAAAAAGATAAAAGTATTAATAACATTTGTGGTGAATAGTAAAAAATTTTTCTACCTTCTATAACTTTTGTTTTAATGGTTAAATTGGTGTTAGAATCATCTAAATGAACTTTAAGAACCTAAAATCATAAGAATCTAACTTGAATTTTCATGGGTTAATCAACCCTAATTTTAAGGTTATGGATGTATGTTAAGAAATAGATGAAATTAAAGTAAATGGATATTAGTAAAAGTGTTTGCAAGTTAGTTTACAACTATAAACTATGATTAAGATCTATAATTGCATGAAATATTTGAAATCCTATATTGAAACTTTAAGAGTATGAAAATGTTTTTATTGTTTAAGATAAATATAAGTTAAATCATGTTATCTATGATGATTATTGATCACGTTTAAAGGTAGTAAGTAACCCATCTAAGATTGTATGTTGACCTAAACGTAAGATCATATTTATGTTTAAAGAATTTAGTAGTTATTCATATGGCTTTGTTATTAGATTGATATTATATACATGTTAGATTAAGACTAGTATGCATGAATAAGGTTTGAGTCTCATAACATAAGGTATGAGTTTAAGAGAACTAAGTGTTAAATATAAGAGTTAAGTTTCATAATGTTTCTTAAAATGAATTGTAATGTTGTGGTTTATTATGTTGATCTTTCATAGCTCACGAAAGAAGAGAGAGTGATGTTGTACCATCCTTTAAATTATCGGTTGGGAAGGTATTCTTATTTCTTTTATTTTAGGTGAGTGTAAAACATACTATTATGCATAACCATTTGTTAATGAGGCCATTCAATTAAATATTCCATATTTACGAAGAATTCCCCTATTAAGCCTAAATGTTCATATAGCCTTAATGCTATATGTTATTGTATGCAATTATGATACTTTATCTACTCTGTAGACTTACTCTATATGAGGTATGATGGCAAAAACCCCCATATGATGGAAAAATCATCAAACTATATGCATATGGTAACCCGCAGATAAGGTATATTATTTGGCTCTTCCTAGGGGTTCAGGCCATAGGCGTAGGACATAACCAATCTTGTATTATTTAATGGATTATACCATTATGCCTCTATTCTCACTCATGTTATGATGTTATAGTATGATTTTTATTTATTACTTTTACTATGAATACCTTATTACTATAGGTGACATCCCTATGATGAACCTGCATAACCAACTGCCTCATATTACTCATGTACCAAATCATCATGTTATCCTCCTTGTTCTATTATAATCATTGATAAAATGTGCTACTATATAGTCACAGCTTCATACTTGAGACAAACCTATGATTACCAAACTTTTAACAGTATAGTAATATGATTTCTACTCGTTGAATTTACTCACTTGAGATTGTTTCATTTTTTTTCCTGACAATATGAGTGGATAATTTAGGTTCCTTGATAGTTCTTCTTCAGCAGGGAACTTCATATATCCATGTATATTTCATATTATGAAGTATATATATAGATATAGATATAAATATAGATGTATGTTTAGTAGCTCCACAGCGGTCTTCTGAGGGATATCAATAGTATGTGGCAATTATATGTATTCTCATTTACATTGATGGCATGTACTTATTATTTATGTATGGAATACTGCATTATGTTTAAAATTGATTATTGATGATATATAAGTATGTACGAGATTCATGGATATAATACGCTATGTTATAAGGTAATGATCTTGGGTTAGGTCTAGGTTTTATTATACCATGTTTGAGTATGTTTCTACGGGTGGTTGGTAGCCTTAAACTTACTCATATCCTAGGACAATTATAACCCATAAATTGGAATATGACAATTACTTTGTATTTAGGTAGTGGCTTGTTGTAAGAATTGAATTTTGATCCTCTTAAAAGTTGATTATGAGGGGGCTACCAAATATGAATTGCTTAGCAAAAAATTGCTCAATAAAATTTCTGAAATTAGTTTAAAAATATAGAAAAGGTGGAAAATTTGAAAAATAGGAAAACATAACCTAGATAGACCTGTCCAATTACAAAAAAAAAAAAAAAAAAAAAAAAAAAAGGACAAAACTAGACTTGGGCTAGCCTTTAGAGACCAAACAACTCCGAGAGGAGCCTTTGGGCCCAAACAGCTGCTCAGGCAGTCATTGGGTGCCAAACGACTCCCTTGGCCTTTTCTTGAGCTTACTTTGATTTTTAGGCCCATTTTCTTCTAAGGCATGCCCACTTCAGCCTTTTTATTTATTTTTTATTTTAATTATTCGACCCTTTAAGAGAAATCCTTAAGAAAATCTTCCAAATGAAGAAAAAGTATCCAAAAGATCTACTTTCCATAAATATTAAAAAGGAAATTCTAGAATTATGGTTTCATCTTCCTATTGAGTTGGAAAACTATAAATAGATGATCTTAGAATAGAAAAAGGGATACGAAGTTGGACGACAATTAGAAACTTTTAGGAGACTTCAACTTGGGAAGAGAGAAGAATTAATAATAAAATTGGGATTGGAAAATGCCTTTGAGAAAGTTAGTATCTTTTAATTGCATAACTAAAAGAGATTAATCTTTCTGATTTATATTATTTGGGTTAAAATAAAAAAAAACATTATTTGAATATCTCTCACTTCGAAATTCGTCAAATCACAAATGTGTATCCTAAGGGGTCCAATTTGGATCATTTTCATGTTAACTATGCTTGTCTAATCATATTTATCTTCTTCTCATGTTCTTTGTGTAATAAAAGTATGATTTACCATGTTTACTCTAGACCAAGCTCATTTTCGATTGATATGACTTTTCCATGTTAAGGCTTGATTTTTATTTTCATTAATCTATGTTTAGAATCATGTTTTATTCATGTTCATATGATTTTGATTGAGTTTATGGCATGAAAATGACTTTTTTCTCCTTAAGATTTCTCTTAAAATGGCCTTTTGATGGAAAATTGATTTTTTAGCTTTATTTATTGGTTTAAATAATATTTTCATAATACAAAATATGTTTCCCATTTGATTATATGAGTTTTATATGAAATATGATGTTAATTTGCTTCTTCTTTAAATTCATAAGTATGAAGTTCACTTATGGCATATGATTGTGTTTTGAAATGTTTCTATATGATTTTCACTTTGTTTTATCTATTTATTATTTTTGTATGATATCCACTATAATTATGTTTTACTTAATGAAAAGTGTCGAGAATCGGAGGTACTTTGTTATATTTTTTAAATAGAATCGCAAAAGTGAAAAAAATATAGAAGATTGGTGTTTTGGACCAAATGCCCAGAGAATTAGGCTTTTGGGCCCAAATGCCTAGAAATTCAAGCATTTTAGCCTAAACAGCTCCCCAACCCTCTGTCTATTCTTTTATTTGTTTTTATTTTTTGGCAGCAGCTTCCCTTCAGTCTTATGGACTTCCAAAATTGATTTCAACCCTTCAAAAAGCATATTGCTTCACTTTTGAAGTATATTCACTCTGTTTCTCCTTTGGCTTTATGGTTTAGGTTTAATTATCTCTTATTTCTCCTTCTCTTTCTAGTTTAATTATGATTTTGACTCCCATGAAGGTTGACCCTATTTCATTTGATTAAAATATGATGATATATTGATGATTTGTGGATTTTGAAGAATATTTTGGATATTATAATTGTCTAAAAAATGATTTTGGATAAATAATACATAAATGAAATTCTATATCGATGTCAAACAAATCAACTGTCACATCCCAACTCTAGTGGTGCAACGATCCTAGGGCAAGGGTAGGCTTAACGCCACTATAAACCCATAGAACTCACAAATCATAAATCTCATCAACATCAAATAAATTGTAACATCATATTTTATCATACATTTATCATATTCATACATATAATCAAAATCAATCATATCTTTCTATTATCATTTCATATCTTTCTCTTGTTCCTTAATGATCAAAAGAGACATCTCTCATCAGGGAGGAACAAGAGTATCCAAAGGATAACATTCACACATCAAAATATTCTAGTATCCCCAAAAGACTAACTACGGAGCTCTAGAGTATACTCCAAAACATATTATATCATAATACTATTAATAAATATACAAAATATCTCAAAAGAATAATTACAATGAAACTTCTTGGAGTAAATAAGTCAAGAAGCCCGATCTTCTCTATTAGCCCCCTCACGAGCTAAGCTATCACCTGAAATCCACAGAAGAGGAGTGAGCCTTCAACTCAGTAAGATATGAACATTACACAATAGGAACTGAATATCGAATCATGGTCATGAACATATAATTATATATATAGGCATGAAAGAAGTCATAAGCTTTTACTTGAAAGAAATGCGGGTCTCATAATAAATTGGTTATATCAAATCATGTCGAATTCAGATCATGGTTCATATTTAGAACAAAGAATGCCCACAAAGAATGACATTATCAAATCTCATCTGGTAGAACTGATCACATATCATAACATATGTATCGGTAGCCTTGCTACCTCAACGTGCACACATGCTTGGCCAGGCATGCGCCTAGAGCTCCTGGCCCCCTCTAGGTAGAACACCGATAAAAACCCTATCGGCTGGGCTCCCAAAGTACACAATGGGCCAATGAATTTACTCTCATTGGGAAGAACGTTCTATCCATGGGTCATGGGTTTCCAAAAATCTTAAGAAGCAAATTGGTCGCAAGACCATCATCATATAACATCATTCAAATCAGGTTTGCAAGCAAGAACACATGAACTTGATCCAAGAAGGTTGATCAAGCCATTTTCATTATACAAGTGTATAAATATATACAATAGGATAATCAATTATAAGAATACTTGGTTACTTTAATTTCAAAGAACAATAATCAAATAAGATATTCAAACTTACCTCTTACACAATTTCTCCTAAATTCCTCCTTAGAATTCTGCTCAATTAATTTCTCAACCAATTCGAATTTCTCCTCCTAAGAAATTTTCCAAATATACAAAATTAGGGTTTCTCCAAACCAATAATATTCCATATGATTTCCTATTAATTAATTATCTTAGAATCTCTATTCCTAATTCCCAACAACAATTTCATTTATTTCTTAAAGAAAAACTGCATTTAATTCGCATTAAATTTTCGGAGTTACTGTTCATGGCAGTCTCAACCTCCAGATTTCTCCCATATTAATTACCATTAATAGCTTCAGATCACTAACAATAAATTCTATACACCCAGAATTAATTATCCTAACTCATAGACTTAAATAGATCCAAAGAAAATAGCTTAGGAAGAAAATTTACCTTATTTTCTTCAAACTGAAATTCTGAGGTTACTGCTTAAATCTTGATGATTTTGCCTTAATACTGAATAATCTAGAGTTCTATTGCATTAATTTAAGTATTAATACCTTAGACAATAAATGAAAATATTATGAGAAAAGACTGAAATTAAACGAAGGAAGAAAGAAAGAAAATCGTGGAATGCTACTGGGATTCACTGGTTTAAATAGACGCTGCCCTATAAATACGCTAGCCAGCTCGCCTCGCCAGACCTGCCTCGACAAAGCTACCTCGCCTATCTAGCTCGTCAATCCCACTTTGCATTCCCAGCTCACACTTGCCAGCCCACCTATCTTGATCCAACAATGCTACCTCACACATTCCAGCTCGCATATGCTGCCTCGCCAGATTCTCCTCGTAACTTTTCCTCTCATATGCCACCTCGACAATGATTCTTCTCCTCTTCGCTTCTTCGCGAACTGCCACTTCGTACTTTTCCTCTTCGCACAATGCCTCTTCGCCAAATCCTCTTCGCCAAAGCTCTTCGCCTTTCCTCTTCGCCTTAGCTCTTCGCCAAATCCTCTTTGCCAAAGCTCTTCATCTTAGCTCTTCGCCATCACACCACTTCGCATTTCTAATTCGCAAAATGTCTCCTCGCATTTTGCAGGCTTGCCATAATAAATTCTTCTAAGTTAAACTCCTACCTGAACATCCCCCACTTGTCCAGCTTACAAATGAGCTACAAATATCCAAACTCACTAATTCTTTTTGTCACTTAAAATTAGCATGCAGGAGCACAACATATCAAAATTTCAAATCAAAATAATCAACACACAGACCATAGTGACCCTCCAAAAAGTCACCCAGACTCCTGCCCCAAAATCTAACCGAGCAACCCTGATACAAATCACTCTCCAATGAGATATACTTATCTAAAAATTCTAAAATTTTATAGTAATAATATTAACATATAAAAGAACATTTTTTATGTTCACAACTTCAGCTAATACTACCTCAGTCATTCCCTGTAATTCCAAACAAACACTGCATCCCTACAGAAACTCTCAATCAGACCAGCCTTGCTCAAATAGACACAACTGATCACATAAACAGAATTTTGCCAAACCATTTTACAGAATTATAGATAAGACATAAATTAACAACTTTCATGTTTTACATTTTATTAAATTATATCTTTAAGAATATGAAATGATCATCACAAAATTCTGCAGCAATCTAAACAGAAATTTCTGAAATTCTCAACATTCTCATTAAAAATTTTTAATAGGTTTTCCAAATATACAAAATCAATAAAACACTACTAAATGACAGATATTACATCAACGTAAAGTAATAATCTAAGCTAGGGAAGGCAATTTTGGCCAGACCTGCAAACACCTGACCTGAATGGAATGGGTAATATCCGACCCGTTTAGTAAATAGGGTGGGGCAAATTTTTTATTTTATATATCTGACAGATTCAAGTTAAGTTCAGATAATGATAATACCTGTCCCGAACCTGACTCGATTATATATAATTTTTATTTTTTAATATTTTATTTATATATAATTTATAGTTATTTTTTATGTGATATATAAATTATATTGTATAGATATTTGAAAAAAATATAAATAAATAAATATATATTTTTAAAAAATGAAAAACAATACATATATAAACAATACATATATATATATATATACTCGCCCCGCCTCACCCGAGCATTTTTATTGTTAAACGGGTTGGGTTCGGATTTTACGAAATTCGCCTCAAACCTGACCCATTGTCATGCCTAATCTAAGCATGAAGTCTAGTCAAATTCATCAAAAATACACATGAAATATGAAACACGAAGACTTACTTGACATTATGCATGAGACCATATATATATGCATGTAAGAGTTGATGCCATTAGCCCAAAAAGATCTTAACTAGATTTAACTTAAAGGTCACTAAGATGGAAGACCATGGATGTTACACTTTAGAATGGAAAAAGGGATTTGAAGTTGGATGGCAATTTGGAACTTTGGAGGAGATTTCAACCTTGGAAGAGAGAAGAATTAATAATAAACTTAGGATTGAGAAACACAATTAAGAGAGTAAATAACTCTTAATTGCATAACTAAGAGAGATTAACCTTTTTGTTCTATATTATTTGGATTACAATAAAAAAGTTTTATTCAAGTAGCTCTTCCTTCGGAATGCGTCAAACCACAAGTGTATACCTTGAGGGGTCCAATTTGGGTCAATTTCATATTTAGTATTCATGTTTAATCATATTCATCTTCTTCTCATGTTCTTTATGTAATAAAAATATGATTTATCATATTTTTTCTAGATCAAACTCATATTAATTGATATGATTTTTCCTTTTTAATGCTTGATTTTATTTTTCTGCCACTAATTCATGTTTAGAATCATGTTTTATTTATATTCATATGATTTTGATTTAGTTTAAGGCGTGAAAATGACTTTTTTTTTTTTTTCTCCTTGAGATGATATATTTCTCTTAAAATGGCTTTTTCATGAAAAACTGATATGTTTAGCTTGATTTATTGGTTTAAATAATATTTTCATAATTAAAAATGTTTTTTCCATTTGATTATATGACTTTTATATGAAATATAATGTTAAATCGCTTCTTCTTGAAATTCATAAATATGAAAGTTCACTTATTGGATACAATTGTTTTTTGACTTGTTTCTATATAATTTTAATATCATTTTATCTATTTATTATTTTTATATAATTATCAACAATATTTATGTTTGATTTAATGAAAAATGTGGATAACCAAAGTTTTTTTCTGTATTTTTAGAAAAAATTACAAAAGTGGAAAAAGTGATAAAACGAATGTGTTATAGACAAAACCCCCAAAGAACTAGGCTTTTGGGCCCAAATACCCAAAAAGTTAGGCGATTGAGCCCAAATGGCTCTCCATCCTTGTTTTCATTATTCCATTCATTTCTATTTTTTTGGAAGCAACTTCAACATAGTCCCATCGACTTCCATAACTAATTCCAACCCTTCTAAAAGCAAGTTGCTTCACTTTTGAAGTATATTCACCCTTTTCGTCCTTTCGTTTTATGGTTTAGATTTAATTCTTTCATTTTTCCTTCTCTTTCTAGTTTAATTATGGTTTTTGGGCTGCCATGAGGGCTGACCCTATTTCATTTAATTTAAATATGATTATATGATGATATATTGATGATTTTGGATTTTGATGCATATTTTTGATATTATAATTGTCTAAAAATAATTTTGGATAAATAAGGGTTAATTACTATTTCTCCCTGTAAAATAGACAAATACACTAAGTCTCTCATGACCTTTTTAAAATATATTAACTCCTACTTACGAATATCTCGTTATATTAATACATCATTCCGTCCAATTTTATCATTAGTTTACTCTGAAATAGTCAACAAGAGTTGTAAAAAAATAGAAATATCCTTACCATTTGTTTTTAATTAATTACATTCTATTTTTGATTTAAAAATATTTTTTAGGGTTAAAAATTTATTTTCATATTTTTTGACAAATTTGAAAATAAAAAATAAATAAAAATATTTTTTTTAAAAAAAATAATTTAAGAAGAAATTAAATTATTTCTTAAATTTTTTAATAAAAATAAAAAATTTATTTTTATATTTTTGATAAATTTGAAAATAAAAAGTAAAAATATTTTTTTAAAAAAATATTTTTTATTTTTTAAAAAATAAAATAAAAAATATTTTTACTTATTTTTATTTTCAAAGTTGTAAAAAAATATGAAAATGTATTTTTTTAAAGCGAAAATAGGATATAATTAATTAAAAATAAATGGCAAGGAAATTTTTGTCTTTTTACTATATTTGTTGATCATTTTAGGTTTGATTAACAATAAAATTAAATAAAAAGGTCTTATAGTATATTTTGATTAACAATAAAATTAAAAATTAGTGTATTTTTAAAAAGTTATAAAAAAATTAATATATTGGATTATTTTACCGAATAAAAATCATTATTAACTCATAAATAAAACATTATAACAATTTTAAAGAGATCAATATAAAGTAAGAACTACCGAGTGTATCAAAATCTATTAAGAATTTCTTCTCCTTGAATCAAACGTGGACTAATATCTAAAAATCAATCAGAGTGTCGATTCCTTTTTCTCCTTGTTTGTGATGGACTAGGCTATAAAACAGACGAGATCATAACATATCCCTTTTTTGTCCAAAAATTATAAATAAATGATGAATAAAATTTTGGTAAAATATATTTTATTTTAACATATTAAAACTTGAAAAATAATTCAATTTAAATATAGCATAAATTATTTAAATATAAATTTAATTTTTAAAAATTATTAAGAATTATTATTTAGTTATCAAATTATAAAAATTATTATTTCTATATATATACATATTATTCCCAGTCTAAATTAATTATTAATTTAATTAATTATATTATTAAAAATTATTATTTAGTTATTAAATTATAAAAATTAGTATATATATATACCTCAGTCTAAATTAATTATTAATTTAATTAATTATATTTTCTTACTCACTTATTAATACTTTAATTATTCTTAAAATAATTACAATATATTTTCTTCAAATAACTTTTATTAAATAAAATTTTAATTTGAAATAATTAGATTTAAAATATATAAATTAAATAAAAATAATATACACCCCAGTCTAAATTAATTATTAATTTAATTAATTATATTTTTTTACTTACTTATTAATATTTTAATTATTTTTAAAATAATTATAATATATTTTCTTCAAATAACTTTTATTAAATAAAATTTTAATTTGAAATAATTAAATTTAAAATATATAAATTAAATAAAATAATAAAATACAACATAAAATAAAATTGATTATAAATATATAATGAATTATTTTTTAAGTTTTAACATGTTAAATTGAAGTAAATTTTATATGTATTTTATTGATTATTTATTTATAATTTTTGAACCAAAAATAAATATTTTATTAATTTTAAATAATTTAAATATATTTATAAAAATAAATATTATATTTATGATATACTCTATTAATATATTTGCATTTTATTCCAATAGAAAATAATTTATTTTAAAATAGGCGTATTTTCATGTGAAAATATTAAGTTTTTATTTTTGTAAATTTAAGAATTTAACCCACATGTCAAGACTTTAAAGAGCCACTAATAAGTAAATTAGTAAAGACCTCTCAATTCCTCAGCTTTTATTTATATATATATGATTCGTTTTAATTTTATTTCTTTCTTTTTCTTATTTTAATTAGACTTGGTCTTGAAGTTATTTAACAATTTTTCAATAATATATAATTTTTTTTCAGTATTATCTTTCCTCTAATTTCGTATTTGAAACTAATGATCAATAAAGTGAGAGACACCCATCCACTACCACTAATGTAACCAATTACGTCATAAAATAGGTATTTGGTAAAAAATTTTGATGTAGTTTTTAGTTTTTTTATTCTTAAAATCTGCATCAAATCGTTTAATTATTATTATTTTTTTTTTTATGATAGTTGTTAGCTGTTAAGTAGTAAAACAGCTATTGTTTAGAGTTTTTTCAAAAAAATCTTTAAATTGAAGTTTTTTCGAAAAAGTTCCTGCTTATTTAAATAAAATGATTAAATTAACCTATAAAAATAATATTTAAATGAAAGTAAATATTAATATTTATTTTTAATGGTTATTAAACATATTAATAGTTAACATGTAATAATAATTTTACTAAACACTTATAACAATCAGCTATTAGGTAACAGCCATCAGTCACCAACTATCAGTAACAGCTAAACCAAACGGGACCAAAATATATGTTTTTTTAACTAAATTTGCTTCCAAATCCATCCATAACTCTTACCCAGCAAATATAGCTTAGCTTGGTGTTTTAGGCATCTGGCCTAATGCTTGTTTGATTTTATTCTTGTAATAGAATATAGTTGTTGTCACATCCCCACTTTGGTGATATGACGATTATAGGAAAAAGTTTAGTTTAAGGTTACCGATTCCCATAAAAATCATTCTAACTTACAATTTATTAACTTATAAATTATTTACACAAATTTTTATGAAAATTTTGCCATAATCTCCCTTGTAACTATAATAATCTCAAGTTACGACTTAATCAATTAAATATTATACATAATCTGCAAGAAAACCACTACTTCTAAAATTTCATCTTACACCCTCAACTTCCATTTTTCTTGCTAATACATATCTCTATTAATTATTTCCAAAACATACCCGCATATGCAATTTGTTAAAACTTATATTATAGTTCAGCATATCTTAAAGTTATATACAACTATTTACATAATTAATATTCTAAACCAGTTTATCATTACGCATTCTAGATAGATAAAATATGAGGCGATACATAGATATTGTTGGTTCCAAGCTTGGATAAAGATGATAAGCTGAAACCTCCACTATCTACAACAGTCCTGAAAATATTAAACCACAAAAAAGTAAGTTTGATAACTCAGTGAGTTATATATATATATATATATATATATATATATATA